>JBCEWC010012347.1:0-15924 GCA_038996855.1 Solanum aculeatissimum
CTAAATTAAACCCTAATCCCCTTTTATTCATTCAAGCCTTCAAATTCATCTTTCAATTCTCTTAATTTTCTCTCATCCACCATTGAAGACAAGCTTGAAGTTGGGAACAATTCAATTCTTCATCAGAAACTTCTCAATCTTCTTGTTAAATTCAAGGTATGTTGGTTTTATTCATGGTTTCGCTTTCAACCATGAAGACCCAAAATCTTTCTTAAATTTTGATGAATTATGATTATTCTTATACTACAAGCATTATGGCATTTCATGCATCATGGCTTCATGACATATTGATATATTATCCTTCCTATATTCTCCTTTTATGTATGTGCCCTTGTCTGTCTAGTTGGTTGTAGGCCCATGTTCATATGCAGTGCATGCCCGCATACTTAGTGCATTATTATGTGGTAACCCATACTCTTTGTCTACATGTTCTAACCATGTAGGGACCAGAGACGATTTCCTTTCACCGTTGGATGTCTTGGTAAAATTCAAAGTGTTTCTTGTGGTGAGCCCTATGTTCCAAGGGCAACATCCCATTTCATCTACCTATGTCTTTATTTGTGTTTATATACTTTATGACTTAAGGGTGAGCCCGGATCTTGTCGAGGCCCCGTCTTATCTTATGTAGAGGCATTGTTGGACATATCGACTCTATTGAATGTTATGCTATATGATACTTGTAATGATATGGTTACCTATGTTGAGTGATGGTATTTTATGTTATGTTTCCATTTCCGCTTATGCTATTATGATATGAGTTTCTTGGGAATGTGCTTATGTGGAAATTCTCGAACCCTACATGTCCCCATAGCATGAGTCATACTTACCCGCCCCTTAGAACATAATTGCTATGTTTTATGTGATTGATGCTTATCCCATTCCCGACAACATTTCCATAGCTTGAGTCCAAAGCCCCAGAACCCCCTAAACTTATGTGTTATTTGTTTATTATACGGCTTCCGAACCGATGATGTGTGTGATGATGATATGATGGCTTGTTTGAGGACTCTCGGGTTCTCCTTCGCCATGTCACATCTTGGCTCTACTCTCTGGTCATGACATTTGAAGATTCTAAGCACCTATAAATAGTTCATAATTGAGCATAAATTGAATGTTTTCCATATTTACTTAATGTGATGAAACATCCGTAAAACTTTTTAAAAACTATCATAATAGAGCCTCAAGATTATTCCTTTGGCAAACCAGTTGTAAAGCTAGAAGGACCAGTAAGAACAATAATTTTCTATCTTTCAAAAATAACTCCAAATACAACTAATAGGAGAGGAGAATGATTATAAGGTGTAGGTAATGCATTTCAAGGAATGGGGGCTAGCTAAAATGGTATAAATTGTGAAACATGCACCTAAATCACTCAAGAAATCCATCAGAACCCTCTATTTAGTTTCCTCACTATTTTGGAACAGAAAATAAAAGTTTTGGGGTCTTAAAATGTCAGATTTGCCAACTTAAAAGATTTCTTGGCACAACTTGGTTTGCAACATGATTTTTTTCTTGGATAATCCACGATAAAATTGTCATACTATTTTACTTTGAAGTCAGTTTGAATCATGGTTTTGTGAGTTTAAAACTAGATTCAAAGACCGTCTATTTTATAAGTCATGGCCTTTTTAACTCCTTATATTTTAGGAGATACAGTTTTAGACATTTGACCCAAAGATAAGAAAGATTTCTTAGATAAGCTTACGGAAACTTTTCTCAACCATTGTCTCACAACTCTCTTGACTCCAAAACTTAACATATGACCATTATGCTATTAAAATACCTCTTAACACTCCATTATTTGAAAATTATATACTCCTAGTCCCATCAAAATGGTGAAACTTGATTTAAACCTTCTAAAAGGATGGGGTGCTACTTGAGCCATTTCTTTAACCCCAAATATGTATTTAAGGAATTCCTTTGACCTAAAAGTTTAACTCCTTGATGTTACCACTCATTTGGATTCTTATTATACTTAAGTACTATTCAAAATTATATACATGTTATATAATATGCCACACTGTGTATATTATGTCAGACAAGAAACATGGGGCATCACAAATGCAACGCCTTTGGTTTACACATTTTCCTTGTTACGATTAGGCCCTAAGTTTGGGTCATGAAAAATTGGTATCAGAGCACAAAGTTCTAAGGTGTTCAACAGAGTCCATCATGTCATGTCTAGTAGAGTCTTTTTCATAAGTGTTAAACATGCCACATCCATGAATATGAGGTTATGAGAAATTTAGGAAATCCTTACTTCATTAGTGATATATGTAGTGCCATTATACATGGTTTAAGACTAATTTTCCTCTAATGCTTGTTCTTTGAAATCTTCAAAGAACACCTCTACATAGAGTACCATTGCAAAGGGGGTGTTGACGCTGGTGAAGACCAAGGTCCTTCAGATCCCTAAGTTCCTCAAGATCCTCTTGACAACCAAGTGACTAATGAGGAGTTCTAAGCGTCTATCATGATGTTGGCCCACGATATGACTACTCAAGACAATCAAGGTGTTGTTGCTTCTTCTAATGCTCCTTTCTTGGATTTTAGTGTGAGAGACTTTGCAAGGATGAATCCTCGAGAGTACTATTATTCAAATACAGACAAAGATCCATAAGATTTCACTGATGAGGTCTAAAAGGTGGTGTACACAATGATGGTATCATCCAAACAGAAGGTGGAGTTGGTGTCTTACCAGCTCAAGGGAGTTGCTCAAGTTTGGTTTATACAATAGAAGTCCAAAAGATTTTATGAGGGTCCTATTGGTTAAGAGGTATTCAAAGCTGCATTTATTGACCATTTTTCCCACTTGAGCTATAGGAAGCTAAGGTGATGGAGTTCATACTTCTCAAACAAGGTAACATTAGTATGAGGGAGTATTCCCTCAATTTCACTAAGTTACCAAAGTATGCACCTTCTTTGGTGGCTGATCCTAAGGCCTATATAGGAAAGTTTATTATGGGTGTATCTGAATTGGTGGAAATGGATTGTAGAACCATAATTTTATTAAAAAAGATATATATATTTATCAGCTTATTACTCATGCTAAGAAAATTAAGAGCGAGAAACATAAAAATATGAGGATGAGAGTCTAAGAGGGAAAATTTTCAAGGTCGGTTTTCAAATTCTATGTCCAATGATGGTGGACATTTCTAACAAGGCCAAGGTTTATCTAAAGTTGCTCTTTAAAGGTTTGATAGGGATAGGGTGCCTACCCCTATGGTCCAAGGTAATGGTAATAAGGCTAGTAGTGCTATTTTTCCTAAGTGTCTTATGTGTCGAAGAAATCATGGTGGTGATTGCTTGAGAGATACGAGGGCTTGTTTTGGTTGTGAAAAAATGGGACACAAGATCTTGGAGTCTCCTAGTGTTTTGAATAATGGGAGAGAAGGGTGTCCTCAAGGTAAAGTGGATCAAAGAGGTCAAGTGTAACAAGGTGACAAAGTTTATTAAGGAGGTAGTCTAAGTGGCAACCAGTTGTATTCTCTACATTCTCGACAAGAGGTGGAGTAGTCTCCCAATATGGTTATGAGTATGTTAAGGATCTTTGATCTTGATGTGTATTCTTTAATTGACCCTAGTGCAATTTTTTGTTTGGTCACTCCTTACCTTGCCATAATGTTTAATGTATCTTCCAAAGTCTTATTAGAGCCCTATTTGGTCTATACTCTAGTTGGTGAGTTGATCATTGTCAAGAATGTTTATAGAAATTTTCTAGTGTAGATCTTGCATAGAGTCTTTCATTGTGATCTTGCTGAACTTGACATGACCGATTTTTATGTTATTATTGGTATAGATTGGTGGCATGCATCATATGCCTCTATTGATTGTAGAACATGTAGGGCCAAGTTCCAAATTCCTAATGAACATATTCTTGTGTTGAAGGGAACTTGTTCGGTGTTCAAGGGTGGTAGATTTATTTCATATGTGAAGGCGCAAAAATTGATTTATAAAGGGTGCCTATACAATATTTTTTAGGTTAGAGATGTGGATTTTGAAGTTCTTACTCTTGATTCGGTACTAATTGTTAATGACTTCCCCTATGACTTTCCCTATAACTTACCTGATCTTACTCTCAAAATAAAAATTGACTTTGGCATTGATCTCCTACTCGATACTCAGTCTATTTTCATACCTCCATACCAAATGGTCCTGACAGAATTGAAAGATTTAAAGGAATAATTGAGGGATTTTCTTGACAAGGAGTTCATAATGCCAAGTGTATCTCCATGGGGTGCTCCCATATTATTTGTAAGAAAGCAGTATAGTTTACTTTGGATGTGTGTGTATTGTCGTCAAGTGAAAAATGTCACCATAAAAATAAGTATCCCATTCAGAGGATTAATGATCTATTTGATAAACTTCAAGGTGCAAGTTACCTCTCAAAAATTTATTTTTCGGTCTAAGTATCACCAATTGAGGTTGAAGTAGTGTAATATCCCAAAGACGACATTTTGAAACCAGTATGCCTATTTTGAATTTTTGTTTATATCATTTGGACTGCAAAATATTCTAGCATCTTTCATGGACATGATGAATTTGGTCTTCAAGCCATATTAAGACATGTTTATGGTCATTTCATAGATGACATATTGGTCTATTCATGGGGTGTGAAGGAGCATGATGATCACTTGCAGATTGTATTGCAAACTTTGAGAAATAGTCAATTTATTTGCCGTATTTTGAAAATGTGAATTTTTGTTGAGAGAGGTGACTTTCCTTGGCCACATTTGTTTGGGTCATACTATCAAATTTGATCCAAAGAAGATGGAAGTGGTGAAGAATTAGCCTAGATCATTGTCTCCTGCAAACATTAGGAGCTTTTTAGGCTTGGATAGATATTTTAGAAGATTTGTTGAAGGATTCTTCTCCATTGCTTTGTCTTTGACTATGTTGTCCCAGAAGAAGGTGAAATTACCATGGTCCAATGAATGTGAGAAAAGTTTCCCAATGTTGAAGGATCATCTCATCTCAACCCCTATTTTGACATTGCTTGAAGGTTTGGATGGATTCATTATTTATTATAATGCCTCACATATTGGTATAGGTTGTGTCTTGATGCAACGTGGGAAGGTCATTGCCTATGTCTCAAGGCAATTGAAAGTGCATGAGTGGAACTACCAACCACATGATCTTAAGTTAGCAGTTGTGGGTTTGCATTAAAGATTTGGCATCATTATCTCTATGAGGTGCATGTCGACATACTTATCGACCATAAGAGTTTGCAATGTGTGTTTAGCGAAAGAGACTTGAAACTAAAGAAAAGGAGGTAGTTGGAGATTCTTAAAGACTATGACATGAGTGTGATATATCACCCCAACAAAGCTATTGTTTTGGCCTATATACTTAGTAGAGTGTCTATGGTCAGCGTTGTGTATATTGAGGATGGAAATAAGAGTTAGTCAAAGAAATGCACCATTTGGATCGTTTGGGTGTGACATTAAGTGGTTCAAACAATGACGGTGTACATGTAAAAAATGGGATGGAATCGTCATTAGTAGCGGACGTTAAAGCAAAGCAAAACATAGATCCTACAATGGTTAAGTTAAAGAAGTTGGTGCTGGAAAAGAAGATAGAGGTTTTCTTACAAGGGGGAGATGAAGTACTACATTACCAAGGGTGATTTTGTGATCTAAAATTTGATGGACTAAGGGAATAGGTTCTAGATAAAGATCATAACTCTCAATATTCTATTCATTCTAGATCCACCAAAATGTATAGAGATTTGAGAGAGGTGTGCTGGTGGAATAGCATAAAGAAAGACGTAGTAAGGTGTGTGGTAAGATGTTTAATTGTCAATAAGTGAAAGTTCAGAAACAAAAGTTGAGAGGTTTAGCCCAAGATATTGAATTCCTACTTGAAAGTGAGAGGAGGTGAACATGAATTTCATCACGTATTTGCCTAGTATCGAAAAGCTATATGACTTAATTTGGGTGATAGTAGATTAGATGACAAAATCAACCCATTTCTTATCTGTGAAGACTTATTTAGTGCTGAGGATTATGCTAAGGTTTATATTCAAGAGTTTTTGAGATTTCATGAGGTTCCTTTTTCTATCATATCGGACCCTGGTACTCAATTCACTTCAAGTTTTTGAAAGTCATTTAAAAATGATCTTGGTACTAAGGTAAAGCTAAGTACTGTATTTCATCCTCAAATCGATGGGTAAGATGAGAGAACAATACAAATGTTGGAAGATATGTTGAGGTCATGTGTACTTTATTTCAAAGGTAGTTAGGATGACCACAAACCTATTACTGAATTTACTTACAATAATAGTTTTCACTTAAGATTGAGATGGAACCATTCGAGGCTTTATATGTTAGACAATGTAGGTCACCCGTGAGATGGTTTGAAATTGAAGAGATGTTATTTATTGAATCCAACTTGGTTAATGATGCTATGGAAAAGGCAAGAGTTATAAGGGAAAATTTAAAGGTTGCCCAAAGTTGCCAAAAGTAATATTTTTACATTATGAGAAGGGACGTTAAGTTTAATAAAGGTGATTGGTCTATTTGAAGGTCTCACCCATGAAGCGTGTAATGCAGTTTGGAAAAAATAAAAAGTTAAGCCCTAGATATGTGGGACATTATAAGATCCAAAAGCGAGTTAGAAAGGTAGCCTATGAACTAGACTTGCCATTGGTGTTCGTTGTGGTTTATCCGGTGTTTTATGTTTCGATGTTGAGAAAATTCATGGGCGACCCAAACTCTATTGTTCCATTGGAGGATGTGAGGATTGAAGAGAATTTGACTTATGGGAAAGTACCAGTTGAGATTTTGTACCAGCAAGTTAAGAGATTGAGAAATAAAAAAGTTGCATCTGCTAGGTGCTATGGAGAAACTAATAAGTTGAGAGTGCTACATGGAAAGTGGAAGTGAACATGATGAAATGATATCCTTACCTCTTTCATTCTATTCAAGCCTAAGGTACCTAGCTACAAACTATTCCTCCAAATTCTTGCATTTTAATATTTCCATGTCATAATATATACATTCATATTCATTAAATTATTTTTTAGATGTTTGATGCATGAGTTTAAGAATTCCATGAAATTGATGTTTAAGTTGCATTACTACATTTATGTTTGGTTGTAGGCTATCTTTACTCTACTCAAGCTTACTTTTATCATATTTGAAGAAGAATAGTCCCAATGGAGAGATACTGTAACACCTCACATGTTGAAAAGTTAGAATTTAAGAAAAGTATAGAAATTGGGTCTAGACAAGTGAGTATGATCGTGCTATGATTCGTGGTTGGATCCACCAGTTGTATATAGGCCTCGTGGTTGGGGTTGTGACTTGGTAAAATTTATGGAGCTTGGAAATTTATATGACGAATGTTTTTATGAGTCGTGCATGGAACTATGGATCAGGAAACAGGTTTGTGGCCTGGCTAATAGGTGAAGAATTTCTTAAGGTAGGAGTTAATCCACCAGGGTACTTTACAACTTTTAACATGAACGACGAGTCATAAATGTGGAATCTTAGATGAGGTTCAGAGGACAAATTATAACCAGGACAAAGCTTATGATCCACGAGTTGTAATTATATCTACAACTCAAAGATCATGTTCAGGGATTGTGTCCAACTAATTTTTAATGAGTGGTCATTTTCTACCCATTTAACCCCTAAACTACATAATTTTAAGCCTATAACTACCTAATATCAACCCATAACCCTTTAAAACAATTCAATCTTATTCTCTCCTAAATTTTCCAAAAATCCTCTAAGGTTTTTTCCTCTCTCAAAGGTTCTCCCTTGAAGGCAAGTTAGGCCTCCAAGTCTTTCAATGATTCAAGGTCAATTCCTCCAAATGTTCTTGTGTTTCTTCATCTAGATGTGGATTTTCATCCATGGACCTATTTCATCGATGGACCCCAAATCAAACTTTATTTTCCCTCAAGTTTCAAGCATGATGTTTATGTGTTTTCATGATATTACTTTAATTCTTGAGTTATGATAATTACTTGATTAATTGACTCAATTATACATAAGTTATTTATAAGGACTCGGAATTTGGAAAACCTTGTCGATATGGTTGGTGTGCACTGATTTTGAACTCATTTTGGGTAGTTAATGGTCTCCATGAGTCTCCCTTATGTAGTCATGTTCAAGAGAATTGAATGGTTAAGTTTATTTTAAGAACCGTTGGAAGGGTCAACTTTAACTGGTCATATCTCTTAGCACAATAGAACTGGGTGGTCTATGAGCTATCAAATTTAATCGCTTTGTGTTAGCTTTTCAACGCACTTGGTTTCACTTGATTTGGAGTTCGGATGAGGAAGTTATGCCTATTTTCATAAAGGTTATTTGTGCATGGATTTTGTTGAGCTTTTGGTTAAGGCATGCTTCAAGGAGACCCTATATAGGTCATGAAGCCTTGTACGGTCCCTGTAGGGGTATCGTGGTCCTCAACACGGGTCGTGGTGAAGTGTTTTTGAAGGTTTCATCCTAAGGAAAGGTTCTAAGTATAAGGTTAACATTCCAGAACTCGCGTCAACTATATGGAAACCCACATGGTTCGTTTAACGCTTGAAGATCAGTGTAGCCTTTTGTGGGAGCCAGCCTTAGTTTAAATTTTTGGCCAAGTGCAAGACCACAAACCAGTACACGGTCCGTGAGCCACTGTGTGACCCGTGGTGGTATCCATTAAATGGTCCCTGATAAATTTTGAGGCTCATCTCATTTATGGTTTAATTGTAATTTTGGTAAGTTTCTAAGATCGTTATTGTCTTTCTAAGCCCTCCTAAACACCTAATTTAGCCTATACCCCTCCATTCTCATTCAATTGTATTCATTACACTTAGAAATTCAGATACTCTCTCCTAAAAGCTCCTCTCTGGTGAGGCTTGAAGATTCAACTTGGGAATTCAAAAGGGTCTTCTTCTTCAATCAATTACTTCTCCATTTTTCTCGATCATCAGAGGTATGTGGAAATTTATTCATGGTTCAATTCAACCATGAAGCCCCAAATGTTTTCTTCACTTGATTTTATGAAATTGAGCTTACTTTAAATATGAGATTTTAAAATTATTATTTATTTGATTAAACTGAGTTATGGGTTGTGTTTAATTGTTGTTTTTAAAGAAAATTAAGCCCTAATATATTTAATTGCATAAATATTATGAAGATTTGAATATGCATTGTCCCTTTAAAGTTTGATTTAAGCATGGGTAATATAAATTGTTATTTAATTGTGGATTTACTTAAATTTCATATTATATAATTTATTTACGTTTGAATCTCTATTGCCCATGCATTTCCCTCATCTCTCATGACATATGCATACATGAATTATGATTTTCATGGAACTCTTGATGTGGGCTAAATCCCAATTATGATTATGACTATATTTTGAAAGTAAGTATGGTTATGACCAGAATGTTATCACATAAATGTCTATGATTATGACTCTTTGAGCAATTATGGGTGTTTATACCAATATGATTATGAATGATTGAGATAATCTTATACATAAAAGTGTGACATGAAGTATGATTTGGTCTCTCGGCCTAAATTTGCATGATCATGATAAGAAAAGACTTATGTTCCAACTTCAAGCATATATATGTATATGTATTCACATGAGATGATGACTTATCATCGAATGAGATTGAGGCTAGGTACTCGACCTAAGGGGTCCTTATGTAAAGTCTCCTTTCTCATAATTATGTGCCAAAAATAGGTTTATGTTTATGGTCCTTTATGGATGATTATGTTAGGTATGGAAATCCTTACCGAAATGGGAGGTCGTTAAGGTAAGTTACTTCTCTGAAATGGGAGACTCATAAGGAGAAGTATGGTCTACCTTTGGCAAGTAGATTACCTTTTCCTCCAGTGTAGGATGAACATTGAAATTCCAAGTAGTATCTCCCTTGGTCTTATATATCAATTACGGTCTCATCCCCGATATGTTAAGTACTATAACATTCATGGATGATGTATTCCATGGCATATCGATATCTCATTCTTCCTTATATATACTTCTTCCTATATATGTGCTTTGTCATCTAACAATGATTTACAGATTAATATGTTCACATGCATTTTCATGCCCGCTTACTTAGTATATTCAAACGTACTAATGCATACTCTTTTGCCTATATGATCTAACCATGTAGGGACCGGAGACTATCACCTTCCACCCTTTGACGACTAGTTGGTTGACTCGGAGTTGCTTGTGGTGAGTCCTATCATCCAAGGACAAGCTAACTTCTATCTACCTATTAAGATTATGATATCTATTTCTTTATTTTGAGGGTAATATTGGGATGTGTCTTGGCCCCCAACAAATTCTAGCCTAGAGACATTGTTGGACATCTTGTAGTCGTTCGTACGATTTAAGTTATGTGTATCCTTGAGATGTTATGACTAAGAACTATGTATGGAGTATATGATTATGTGATATGATATGTTATGAAAAGTCGTAAGTCCCATGATATCTCCATAGCTTGAATCCTCTTAACCCGTTTCTAGTATTACGAGCTATGTGAATCCTTGTATATCCATATCCTTATGATATCCCCATATCGTGGCTCATACTTACCCTTCCCATAGAACTATCTGTTTAATGTATATTATGCGCTTTCAAATTGATGATGTGCAAATGTATGCTATGAGTCTTGTTTGGGGACTCTTAGGTTCCCATTTGTTGTGTCACTCCTTGGCGCTACTCCCGGGTCGTGACATTATTATGATTTGCATGGCTTGTATGATTTTCAATTGATTTACAATAAATTTCAATTACATGTTAAAATACGGCTTTTGAAATTAATATGGGTTCTCTCAATTATGATTCAATTTTATACCAATTGCATAATTTTACATAAATATAATTGAATTTCATGATTTTAGATTCAATTGTTTGTGAACCTATATTTTTCCCTACCTCCTATTTCAAGATATGATTTATGATTAAGAATTCAAGTGTCCAAGTATGACATGGTTCATTATTATGAATGCTGACTCAAGACCCTATCTTTATGCAAGTTGACAAGTTGGGAAATGGTACCCATATTTCATGCACTGTTAGGTAGATGAGTTATTCTTATAATTTGAATTGATTTACCTTGCTATGAAATCTACTTTTCCAGTTATGAATTTGACTACTATGAATTATGAATTTCAAATTGATTACTATACTATATATAAATGTATTTTTTGGGGTTTGACTAAGCACTGAATGAGGTTTAAGGTGGGGGCTCAACATAAGGGGTCGTTATGTAATGCCATATATCTCATAACTACATGCTACTGTAGGATTATGTGCCTATATGACTAGCTAGTGGATCCACGTATACTATCATGTTATGACACCCACTATGTGGGGTAGAGTTCTACCTAGGAGTGATAATTTCAACCCATATAAGGTGAAAAGTGTCCATTTAATCCATATTTATTTTAATGGATCACTCATATTTTCTAAATGGGAAAATATGGATTGATCTATTTTAAGAGCTCATACAAATATGATAAAAATGAGTAAAATATGGATATCCATATGGACTCGTAGATCCCTCACTCATGATAAAAAAAATCTTAATTGCACTAAAACAAATTGTGTGTGAATTTTTTTTATTTTTCTTAAAGAATTTGGGGTGAGGATAGGGGTAGGGGGTCCAGTGTGGGGAAGTGATGGGGGAAGGTGGCAAAATAATTTAACTTTATTTTTTATTTTTCTTTAAAAAACTTTAGGTTGGTGGTAGGGAGTCCAATGGGGTATGGGGAAAGTATGGTGGGGGTGAATTTTTTTTATTTTGAAATTTTGAATTTTGTTTTAAAAACATTTGGAGTGGGGTTGAGGGTAGGGGTAAGGTGGAAGTGGGGGGAGGGAGGAGTTGGTTAAAAGAATTGAACTTTTTCTTTAAAACAATGGGATGGTGGTAGGGGGTCCGATGGGTTAAGGGGTTGAAAAAATTTTCTTCTTTTAAAAAACTTTAGGGGGTCCGGTGGGGGATAGGAGGAGTGGGGAGGATTTTATTTTTCATTAAAAAACGTTTAGGGGTGACAATGGGAGCTAGGGGTAGGGTGAAAGGGGGTTGGTGGAAAAAAATAATTTTTTAATTCCTTTTTTGAAAAATATTGGAAGTGGGGTGGGGATAGGGGGTCAGGTGGGGTGAGCGGCAGGGTGGAAGTTGGGGTTGTGGTGGTGAAATTTTTTAACTTTCTTTTAAATTTTTTCTGTATGAAAAAATAATTTTAAAAAAAAATATTTGAGTGTGGGGTTGGAGTGATAGGGGTTTAGCATTAACAATCTAGCTTTGATTTAATATTTTTGATCTTTATGAGATTAAAATGGGTTAGAACCATTTTATCCAAACCTTATTTGACCAAAGTCATATTTACCCATATTTTATATGGATTGATTGTGATCCAATCCCTTTTGGCTCAACCCTTATTCAATCCATCCAAATCCTATCCAATCCAACAATTTGTTACCTCTAGTTCTACCTGGGGAGTAGTCTTTCCTTCTTCAGTGTGGAGGCATCATCGGGATTCCAGTAATAGTTCACATGGTCTTAATGTCGGTTATGGTCTGATTTTCACATATTTATGTATATGATATTTAGGAAATGTTTTCTAATGCTTTCATTCATGATTTTAAAGATGCATTGAGCATTCATCATCTCTTGTGCCTATTCCCTCGATATGACTACGCATATTATGTATTATGATATGATGTTTTCTTGATGCATTACATGCCTATATACTCAGTACATTCCAACGTATTAAAGCATACTATTTTACTATACGATACCACCATGTAGGGACAGGTGACGCTGATACTACTCCTCACTTTGGTGGCTATATTTGGACACTAAATAAGAACACTTTGGTGAGTTTTCATGCTTCGAGGAAAAGTCTTTAATTTCATACTTATGTTACTTTGTTGAAACTCTTTGCATTTTCTTATCTTACGGATGAGTTAGTGGCATATTCTAGACCCTGCCAAGAACTAGAAAAGTAGAGGCATGTATTGGACACAGGTTGATGTAATTCCCTTTAATGGGATGATTCTTGACTCCTACATTTAGCTTGTTTTTGAGACTTGGATTTATGTTTGATTTACTTGTAATTATTCTTTATTATCTTATATATGCTTATGGTATGCTAAGAGGCTTGGATGGGGTGCCTTCAGGTTCAATATTTATCGTATTACGACTAGGCCCTAGGATTGGATCGTGATAGGAGATCAAGACCAAAAAGGTTCAAGATAAGGAGTGAACCATATTAGAAGAAAGGCAACACCTGACAAGGGACAAGATCCAACCTTGGATCCGGGCTGAGTGCTCAATTTTAAAGGGAGAATTTATGTTTCCCGAGTATAAGACATTATTAAGAAAATATTATCAAAATCTCATAGTTTATGGTATTCAATTCATTCGAGTGTGACAAGATGTATCGAAACTTGAGACAACTATATTGACGCCATGGTATGAAGAAATGCATAACTGAATTCATGGCCAATTGTCAAAATTGTCAACTAGTAAAATATGAGCACCAAATGCTAAAGGCTTACTTTAGAAAATTCTCATTTTTAAATGGAAGTGGGAGAAGATAGTCATGGATTTTGTTAAAGGTATCCCAATATCTTGGGAAAGTTTTATTTTAATTCAGTTGTGGTTGACAGGCTAATGTAATAGCCCTATTTCATTCCAGTCAGGGTAGACAATATTACTCAACATTTGGCAAAACTCTATGAGAAAGAACTAGTAAGTCTGCATGGGGTGCCCGTCTCTATCATCTCAAATTGTGGCACTCAGTTCAGCTCAAAGATTTTAGGGGAAGTCACATGAGGATTTTGGCGTGCAACTCACTTTCAACAAAACTTTTTATTCTCAGACTGATAGGCAGTTAGATAGAACCATTCAAGTATTAGAAGACTTGTTAAGGATATATGTGATTAACTTTGATGGTTATTAGGACAAGTTCCTACCATTATATGAGTTCTTATTTAACAACAATTACTACTCAATCATAGATATGGCTCCTTTGGAGGTACTTTATCAGAGAGGATGTACATCACCCATTAGATTGCTTGAAGATGGAGATGTGAAGCCCTTCGGGGGTTTATTTGTTACAGAATTCTCAGGATAAGGTAAGGACTATTCAGGCTAAGCTTCTACTAGCAACCTAGAGTGAATAGAAAGAGTATACATATGTAAAAGTTAGAGATATGAAATTTCAAGCTGGTGAACATCCTAAAGATGCCTTGTTGCTTCTCTGGCACACACAAGTGTATGTCGTCAACTAAGTAATATTGTGGCTCTCAAAGATCTAGGATATCATACCCAAAAGACTTCAATGCGCACTCAGTTATCAACAAAAGATGATTGTGCAAAGTGTATATCTCAAGAAAAGTGATTGTTAATTACTTCTATAAAAATACTTAAAGTTAATTAAACTAAGATCAAATGAATGCTAGGTGATTATCAATTTAAGCAAGATTCTTGGATTGTAACTGTTTTGACATATGTTCTAACCTCAATGATTATGATTATTCCTGGATTTTCTAATTACTGATTCACAGGGTTTAATTTACTCATGCTTTTACCTAGCCTATTCTCACTAATATCCAAACTAAATTATTGAGCGGAGATAGGTGTGATCACTAAGAATACATTAAAACTATCATCCTATATTTGAGCCAAGGGAGATGGATGGGTAGATTTCACAAGTCTCTCATACACGAATCATCTAATCTCCTAGGCAAACAAGCTTCTTATACCCTTTGTTCTATCTACCCAAACATATTCAAAATCTAAAGTAGACAACGAATGTGTTCCATAGTTGGCCATACTATGAAACATAGATAAAAACGTATAGGAGTAATTATGTAAAAACCCATTTATAATACATAAAAATCAAAGCCTAAAACAAAGTCTATGGCTACAATCCAAGAATATGAGAAATTAGTCACTCATTGTCGTGTCAAACACAATAATTATCTAAGAAACATTCATGAATTGATAAAAAAGAGGGAAAGATAAAAAAATGAAACCTAGATGAAGTTCTCCGTCCTCTCTTGTCACGACCCGGATAGGGGCCTAGATGTGACATGGCGAAAGAGGACCCGAAGACCCTCGATCAAGACATCATAGCATCATTACACTCATCATCGGTTCGGGAACGTGGAAGCTAAACACATAGCAAGTAAGTTCTAAGGAATTGGGGACTTGGGACTCAAACTATGGGGACAATATCGGGGATGGGACAAGCATGCATACACTTAACACATAGCCATTCACAATACCCATCATTCAAGCCAATATCATAACAAGAGGACATGATCATAAATCAAGCAAAACAACTTCATATTACATAACCAAATACCCAACATACAAGTCAAACGTACAATAGTATAGATTTGTCCAACAATGCCTCTACATAGATGAGTGGGGCCTCGACGAGTTTGAGGCTCACCCTCAAGACATAGAAAGTAAATACATGAGCTAAAGTGGTAGATAGATTGTGGCTATTGCCCTTGAACAAAAGGGCTCACCACTAGCAAATCTTCAACAGGATATCAAGCGTCGTCCGGCAGAATGTAATAGTCACCCTCGGTCCCTACCTGGTTAGAACATGTAGACAAAAATATGGGTTAGCACAATTAAGCACTAAGTATGCGGGCATGTCATTCATATGACAAGTATAGTATGACCAAGCAACATGTCAAGGGGACAAGTATAAGAAAGGAATGCACGTAGCCAAAGAGTAGTATAACAATATTCTATGCCATGATGCATGAAATGCAATCCTATGTTCATATATAGCGGAGATGTAACCATAACCGACATCACAAGTTCATGTGAGCTACAACATGACCTTTTCCAATGAGGCCTCCCATTGGATCGGAGAAGACTACTTGCCAAAGATAATCTTCACCACACCTTACGACCCGGTCATTTCGATGTGATGG
>JBCEWC010012348.1:0-15924 GCA_038996855.1 Solanum aculeatissimum
TGATGCTATGATGGCTTGATCGAGGGTCTTCGGGTCCTCCTTCGCCATGTCACATCTAGGCCCCCTATCTGGGTCGTGACAATAACGTAATGACCCGTTAGGTCATTTTGATAATTAGTCCTCTCATAAATTGTTAGTGGGTATTTTGAACTATTCGATAACTATGGTTATTTAAGTTGAGGGGTAATTTTAGTTAACTAATCTAATTGATGGACTAAATTAATAATTTAATCAATATCCTATATCAATTATTTTATATTTAATAAAATGGGTTAGAAGAGTTTATCAGATTAAAGGGTAAAATTAACACTTTTGGATGAGAAACGAGGGAGCCCTAGAACACACGACATCAGAGTAAGACTTCAAAGAGAAAGAAATCCCAGTTAGCTTGGAGACTAATTATGGTAAGTTGATATATTTACATATTAGGATATTGTTAAGTTAATAAGGAATTGGAGTTGTAAAGTGAAGAATAATTTATTGATTGTTACAGTGAATTACTTTTGTTTATTATATATATATATATATATATTATAGTATATGTTGGTATCTATAGTTAGTGGACAATGATGACCAAAGGATGAAGTGGTAATGTGAGTGGGCATGGCGTGATTGGTAGAACATAATAAGCAATTTCAGAGTGATTTTCTTTGTATGCCACCCTATTCGCCAATTAATTTTGATTTCAAATTTTGTTCTTTAATTATGATATTACAATTTAAGTTTTTATATATTGGTAAAGGTTAAATTAAATATTATACAAATACCACCAGAATTATGATGTTTGGAGGAACTAAAACTTCACCCTAGACTTGAAATTTAGGAACTTGACCATAAATTTTTGGGTGTTTTTAGTTTGGTAATTTTATTGTGAATTGTTATTTGATTAGATCGTGGTGCTACAGATTCTATTAGAAAGGGGAAGACTCAAGTGTTTGATTGATTGTGATTTGATTAAGGCAAGTGAATTTCTCAACCTTTGTTAAGTATATAGAATCTTGTGCTTCCTTGTGTGAGGTGTTGAGAATGATTTTGAATTATTGAGTTAATGTCAATGTAGTGTCAAGATTATGTTGTTGTGAATTGTGCATTGTATTAAAAATTAATCATCTCCTCATTATGGTGTAAACATGCCTACGTGCATTGATATTTATTACAAGTGTTATGTGAACTAAGAAACAATAAGAAATCAAAAGGAGGTACCATTTCGAGGGACGTGTCGCACGCCGTGACGGATACTATAATTTAAGGGTCATATCGCACACCGAAATGCATACTATGATTCGAGAGTCATGTAGCACGCCACGATAGATGTATGGACTAAAAGTCCCCCATGGGTCCCGGACTGAGAGACAACGGGTGTGTATCACTAGGTTAAACATGCAACATTATACCCGACATTATTCTATTGCATTGCATTGCACATCCTTGTCATTATTCAATTTCTTGTGTTGTTGATCTATAATTTTTGGTGTGATATTATTGACCTATACGATACGTAACTTGTGAAACTGTTAGGTTGGGTTGGTTTTATGCAGGTTGTAGTTGTGGAGGTTCAGCTGGAGTGTTAGGAGTACTCGTACTCTATATTACTTCATTTTGTGTTTAGTAGTTCACTTGTTGGGTATCGTGTATTTGGTACTCACCCCTTGCTACTATATTTTTGTAGGTTACGAGCCCGGATATTTGTGATAACCTCTATTCTTCTTTGTCTGAGGCTTCCCGTGGAGATTGCGTGATGTAATTGTTTGACATCCCATCGAACTCCTCACTCTTATTTATGATTTTGTTCTACTTTAGAGACAATGTCATTTGAGACTTGCATTTGCTTTCAAATCTATTGTAATAAGTAAGAGGCTTGTGCACGGGACAACCATATTTTGGGAAATTTAAATTAAGTTGACTTATTACTCACAGTTAAACCTTTATTTTTATTATTTCTTCTGCACTTTATCGTTGTAATTGGGTTTGTGGCTGACTTGTCTTGGTGGGAATAAGGCAAGTGTCATAATGCCCATTTTTGGGTCGTGCCAATAAACTTTGATGACATACCTGAAAAAGTGCTTTAAATATGCATATTAAAGTTAATATTTTCTCATAAAAAGTTAATTTAAACAATATGCAAAAGTAATTTCCTATAAAGGAGTAGTTATGAAAATTTAGTTTTAGTTTTTATAATATAAGTACAATTAAATGATATTTTTTCAAATAAAATTCAAATAGTTTTTTGATAAAGTTAAAGCAAATTGCTAATAAGGTTGGAAGGATATATAAAAGTAGTACTCTAAAAATATGATAATTATCCTTACTTTTTTTTTTATATAAAAAATATAATGTGTTTATCTTATAGTCAATATATTTGACTGAATCAAGATAGTGTCACGACCCGACCTTTCAGGTCATGATGGCGCCTGCTAGATCCCACCTACAGACAAGCCAACCTAAAATCCTCGGTGCTTGTCCTAATAGCTAAGCATCACGATAGCTAATGACATACAAAATAAGCCAACAACAACCTATCCCAGGACCTGGAAGTCACCTGTACAGAGCTACAATAGACTCAAAATGAACATATACATACCATATATATAACCAAGAAAACTCCTACATATACAGACCAACCTATCACGGTACAGGTCTAGTGTTTGAATACATCAGATGGCCCAAAGAAAAAGGAGACAATAGAATATTCAAGGCTGCTAATGCTCACCAAAGTCTCCTGACCTGCCAACAAGCTCCCAATTAGTTGCCATAACACGTACATGTACCTGAACCATGAGTAAATGCAGAAAGGTAGGGGTGAGTACCGATGGAAGGCACCCAGTAGGCATCATCGGCCGGTCGAGTGAAATACAGTAAATATAGAATGCCCAAATGTAGTAAATTGCAGTAAATAAACAAATCTCAACTCGACCCAATAGTTAGTATATCAATGCCATCGTCGTAATCCAATGGACAGAATCAAGCAATATATCACGACCTAACTGATAGAATCACAGCAGAAACCATGCCCTTAACGTCACATAGTCACGATGTGGGAATGTACATGGGTGTAAGGCCCTAATATCTATGCCTGTACGTCCCCTGCACACCCATAAGTCCAGAAGGTACACCCACGCACAATTAAGGTATAGAATCATATCTCGATAGAACTTGTGTAGGATAGTGTAACCTATGCCAAATCGTGGCATCCGGACCCTGATCCAGTGTCAATATGTGACACTGACACCCAATCTTATGTCTAAGCGTGACACCCAATCCAAGTATGTATAGACATAACAGTGGGATGAATCCCTCTATGAGAGGACAAATCCCTTCATCGAGATGGAATGAGTCACCTAATCCAGAACTATATATCATGTCAGTACGTGACACCAGATCCAAAAATGTATATCGTGTCGGTACGTGACACCCAATCCATAAGTATATATCGTGTTGGTACAGGACACCTAATCCATAAGTATATATATCATATCGGTACGTGACACTTGATCCAGAAATATATATCATGTTAATACGTGACACCCGATCCATAAGTATATATTGTGTCGATACGTGACACCCGATCAAAAAATATATATCGTGTCGGTACATGACACTCGATCCAGAAATATATATGTAATTGTGTAGCTCCAGGCATAGTACCTCTAGGGCAACGTTGGATTAAGCCTAGCTAAGACCCAAGGAAAAACAAGTAATCAAAGGTGTGACACTTATCCAGAATCAGACCACATCCTAGACAATACAAGTGATATCGCCTAACGCAACTATGTGTCGACCCACTGATAATATGCCCATCTCTAAAACAAGGTACCAGTCCAAAGAACTAACTCATATAGGCAGTATCTCACTCATAGACAACTCAGGGAATCTCGTGGTATATAACCTATATTTCTCCAACAGGGTCATATTCCTATTTCTAGTCCACCAATGGTTTAGTGACATCGTATCTCGTATCAACAGTCGTAATGCCCAATTAGGAGCCAAATCATGATAGTTCCCAAATTATAATATGTTTACCCCCAGTTACCAGACAGTACAACACGTGCATAATGGATAACAACTGCATATGGAAGCATATATGTCACAGAGATAGTATAGAATTATGTCTACCAGGGACCAATGTATCGCAACCTAACCAACCACAAGCACTTAGAATAAATATGGGCAGTCACAACTGTATTGCAGGTATCTAGAATAAACAGGGCTGTCAAAGTCATATATATATATATATATATATATATATCAAGACAAGCCCACAGTACAATATATAGTCAACAAACTA
This sequence comes from Solanum aculeatissimum, assembly GCA_038996855.1. Taxonomy (NCBI): domain Eukaryota; kingdom Viridiplantae; phylum Streptophyta; class Magnoliopsida; order Solanales; family Solanaceae; genus Solanum; species Solanum aculeatissimum. Next base: position 4,286 of record JBCEWC010012348.1, read on the forward strand.
GTCTCACAAGCTAACATGTATCACAACATAAGGCTACACATGCATCCGGAAGTATCCATCTCACAGACTAATGTAGGGTCATGCCCACCCAAGTCTAAGTATATCATACTCCCGTCAATCACAAGTACTTTGAGTAAACATGGACAATCACAGGTTTATCACAAGTATCTAGAACAACCAAGCCCAACAGATTCATATCTATACCAGAATCAGTCCACAACATGGTTATATCATTAACAAACAGCCTTACAACCAGCATATCTCAGTAGCTTTAGGCTACACATTCATACAAATAGGAGATAAGTCAAAATACATACCTGCCACATGGCATCAACCCATATCCAGCCTTTACCAGGCCTTTTCGTAGTTCAACAGCATCAGAACTCAGCTAATATCATAGCTACAACTAATATCACACTTATTACAGTAATCAGTAGCTCACTATAATAAGCAGTATCTCATATCATTATATACAATCCATACATCTCATATAATTACATACTGCATACACATCCTAATAGGTTTAGTCCATATACAACCACAATATCCGTTTCAGCTTAGTCTAAAAGATAAAGAAACCTAGCCTACTTGAAAGGAAAATCCACGTGTTCTAGATTAGTCCACATGAGTTTTTACTTCCTGATGACCACCAAATGTCACTCAACTATCAAAATGTGAGTCACAATATCAATACGGCTATTTTGGCTATAATATCTCAAGAAACGGGGGGAAATACGTCAAACGCAACTACAATGAGAAAAATGGGGCCTACGCCCAAAATATCAAACCAACTCTCATAAAATGATCCCTATATCACCCCGAGTCTATATCCAGAAATTGAGCCCAGAAAAGATCCCAGAAACAGAAAAACGGCTCAAAAATGAAGTTGCATTTCTTATTAAAAAAAAGTAATATTTATTTACAATAGCTTCTTTACCCATTTACTCAAAAATCTTATCAAATTAAAGAAAGTTGAATACACCACGACATAGGTCTAAGTAGTACAATTTAGACCCAAATTTTACTTAATTCCGATAAGAAATGGCTGAGATATCGTAACTCAAAATTTCTAAAAACACCGCAACATAAAAACAACTAAAAATCTGATCTTATGCACCAAACAGAGAGCTATTAATTAATTATGATATTACCATGACATGCACCTCACAAAAGCACACATACTAGACCTAAATTTCACCAGAATCTGACTCACAATGGACAAGAAATCGCATTTCGAAGTTTCCAAAGAATATATTCAAAATACAACAGAGAAATAGTGAATTTTACCTCAAACCACATGCTGAAATTAATTTCTGACACTTTCACGATGTTCCTCTCAGAAAAGCATACAAGTTAGGCTTTTGAATCGCTTAAATCGGGTCCAAAATAAGAGAAATATTGCCGATGAAAGATTTGTTCTTCTTTTCGAACATTTCTGGAATTACACTTACATATCTTCCTTGAAACTGACATGCCACGTGTCACTTCCCCAGTGGGCCACATCGGCACAGCTCTTTTAATTTTCAGTCACTGGTCAAACTTAATTTTGATGCTCCGATCTTATTCGAAGTCGGAAAAATACAATCCATATATGAAATCTAATCGGAAACGGCATTTCAAACTCAACAGTATAGTCGAAATTCCCATCGGAAGTCGTTTTATCCCAATTTCGGTCCTTTTTCTCAATAACAACATCTAGAGAAGGGACCAAAATACACCCAGAAGCCTCGGGAATCGAACGAAAGGTCCTCCTAGATCAAACTCGATATTACAGATCCAACAGTGCGGTCAGAATTTTCATTTGGGGTATGTTTTTCAAGGATGTTGACTAAGGTCAACTATTGACCCATTTCGGTCGCTAAATTTGCAAAACTCGATATAATTGCATCAAACATGCCCCTAGCCTAATTTGGCCATTCTGGAGCTAATGAAACCGTCAAAAGTCCAATCCAGGGACATTTACTAGAACTTTATCTAAAAATTTATTTTATGATTATAATGTCTCATTTAAATAAAAAAGTTGCATAAATGTCAAACAATTCACCCAACGACCAAACAATCAGTGTCAATAAGTCACAAATAACCCACGATCTTTATGTAAATGTCCAAACTAATAAAATATTTATGGAATCACATAAATGACCTGGAGGGTCATTATAACATCCCCCACTAATAGAACTTTCGTCCGCAAAAGTAAAAATGAGGACGTACTTGAAGACTCTATGAACTCACAATAGACAGTGAATACAATAGTTATAATCATGATCGGCGTCAACCCACAGCTCTGGGAATCTCAACTAATTGAGGTATAACAATCTGTTGGTATGTAACAAAGAGTCAATGCAATAGTCTCTATGAGATCCTCAAAAGTCAATCACTCATCCCGTCCGCTTAATAAGCTAGGATATAACAGGAACACAACAAACTAGGTATATGTTCCCTTAACACACCCATAGATCTTCGAATAATCATAGTCGCCCATAACCATATTTATATTTCCCATAATTTAACCATAGATAGCTTATAGACCAACCAAAACAACTGTAGACAATAGTTAATATACTCACACTCACTTATAGGAGCTTTAGCCCCTTTCCCTGGCTGCTCAGTCAATCAATCACAACAACCTTAGTAATAATAAGTGTGGTAAATAGTCAACACGCCGTCCTAATATAGCAGACTATTAATGCGACAATCATTCGTAGATTTAAATTGACAGTAGATATCTATAATATGACAAATGATCCATATACCAATAATCATTTAGTCACAAGAGACATATCATACGCAAGAAAAATAATTTACTACTAACCAAATACCCGGGCCCCCAACACTTAGATAACCAGAACTACTACAAATTCATAGTATATAGTTCATAGCCAGCCCCCTCTAGACCAATCTGGCACATAAATAGGTCAACCACAACAATATAGTTTTTTAATAACTCAAGCCCCAACAAGTAGGGTCCTCCACAGGTCCACCCTAACAATGCGATCGATACACACAAATCATCAGATCCGTACACACAACAGGGGTATTAATTAAATCGCCCAACAACATAACCAAAATCTCGTAATCCATCATGGGTCCGGATACAGTCTCTAAAATATCCTCCGCTCTAATCTTTAATCGATGGCAGTCTAGCCCTTCTATATAAAATCAGCCTATGTCTAGAATTCAAATCCCACTAAGTCATAATACACTGCAAGCTTCGTTGGTCTGTATAGATATCATAATGAATGCCATATAAATAGTGTCTCTAGATCTTGAGTGCAAATACTACCGATGCTAACCCTAAGTCTTGTGTGGGATAGTTATACTCGTGGTCCCATAACTGATGAGATGCATAAGCAATAACTTGACCTCTCTACATCAACACATAACCTAGCTTAATACAGGAGCCATCATAGTACACAACAAAGCTTTCCACCGTGATATGAAGGATCAAAATAGAAACAGTAGTCAATAACTTTTTTAACTGCAGAAAACTAGTCTCACACTTATTGGTCCATACAAAGGGCACCCCCTAACAAGTCAACTGAGTCAATGGAGCAGCAATAGTGGAGAACTCCTCAACAAATCATTCATACCCTACTAACTCGCAAAACTCTGAACCTCTGTCACTGAAAGTAGGTTTAGGCCAACCATGAATTACCTCTATCTTAGCTAGATTCACCATCATACCCTCTTTGGACACCACGTGCCCCAGGAAACTCATAAACTCAAGCCAAAGCTCTCATTTAGAAAATTTAACATCTAACCTGTGAACTCTAAGTGTCTGCAGCACAATCTGAAGATGTTAGGCATGCTGCTCTAGGCTCTGTGAATATACCAAGACATTATCAATAGAACCCATGACAAAAGGCCTAAAGAATAACTGATAGAGTTCTAGACCCAAAGTATAATCAATAGGTGCTCGGACCTTAGAATCAGCAACTGTAACTCAGCATCCCAGTCGTGGCCATTTATGGCCACTAAAGACTCGGACCATGGGGTGCGTCACCCAGGTCTCAGGCACTCGGATGTGGCCACCGGAGCTCAGAGCATAGGGAGCGTCATCTAGGACTCAAAGCATAGGAACAGTTATCCACTAACGAGTCTATCTATAAATCCTGCAATATTGTACCCCAAGGCCAGAGTTACAAATCCCCGACCGAGCATGACTATCACCCCTCTCAAACTATAGCGGGTAACTCAAGTGTCAGGAAATGACAAAAAGTGCACAATGACTAACAATTGTATACAGAAGTATATATTTCACAGGCCACTGTAGAGTCATGCCCAACCAAAACTAAATCTACCACAATTCAATCAACTACACCTGATCCCCCACTAATAAAAAAGAATCCCCTAATTATGCCAATACGTAGCAATAGATAGAAAGGCTCAAAACCCATATTCAAGGAAACGATGAGATAAGCAATACATAACCGTGTAGAACCATAACTAAAATACCAAGTAACCTGGCATAATGACAAACATTCCCTCGATAAGTATAGCCATGAATTCAAACAACAATATCCAAGCCTGCTAATAATTATAATAAGTCCCCAGGATAACATGGAAGGCAACTCAGCTAATAACCACAACAGATATCCCAACCATCAATAGACAATCCAACTAAGACCTTAGGTATAACATTCAGTTCAGAATTAGGATCATAATCCAATCCCAGAAAATCAGGAGGACAATATATCAACAGAGTCTCAATAGTCGGACCATCACTATAGAGTCACAAGGTGTATCCAGAAATATAACTGACAGCCAGCCCCTCAGATACTATATATTACCAGTACCCGACTACCCATTCAAGTAATCAAGTATCAAAGTGAACTTATGTATAAATCACAGGGTATAGGCTTACACTTAGCCCCTATAAGGTATAATCATAACATCATTGACAAGTAATCATAATCATATTAGGTATCGCATACTCATCAGTATCATAAAGCCTCGTAGGTCAAGCCTGCAGTTAAATAGTTGAATATATGTATACAAGTAGCATCCAAGCCTAGCTTACCTCAGTCAAAACCTATCTCGCCTTTATAATCATTATCAGAAGTATTCATAACCCACATAACATTTAACCATCAACTAAGGTATAGACATAAGTATTATAGAGTCCCAACCTCCATAACATATTCCATAGTACAATACACAGTCACAACCAAATAAGTAACAGATCACGAAGCCTATCTCAGAGGCTCCCATAATCTCAATACCTGTAGTCTTTCTATCCCAATTGTCAAAATCATGGGCATCCTTCTTGGGTCGATGGGCTCTAGAGGATGCTCTCTCTAGGGGACTGATGGAAAAATCCTACCCATACCCGGAGTTTGACCTTTATGCAATATATTTGTGAAAGAACGAGACAATGAGATTCTTAGAATCAACAGACCACTGGTGAAACTACATAAACAAAATCAACAACAAGGGGGAGTTTCCTAAGCATCCAATAGCCTACTAAAGATAAGTCACGGATGTCTTCATACCCATCCGTAGGACTCTACTAGACCGTTGCTTTGTCCAGATGAGGCCAGAGAACCTAAGGCTCTGATACCACCTTGTCACGACCTGACCTTTTAGATCATGAAAGAGCCTGCGAGATCCCATCTACAGGTAAGCCAACCCAAAATCCTCGGTGCCTTTCCTAATAGCTAAGCATCACGATAGCTAACGACATACAAAATAAGCCAACAATAACCTATCCCAGGACCTGGAAGTCATATGTACAAAGCTACAATAGACTCAAAATGAACATATACATAACCATATATATATAACTAGGAGAACTCCTACATATACAGGCCAACCTATCACGGTACAGGGCTAGTGTCTGAATACAAAAGATGGCCCAAAACAAAAGGATACAATAGAATATTTGAGGCTTCTGATACTCACCAAAGTCTCTTGACCTGTCAACAAGCTCCCAATCAGTTGTCACGACTCGTACATGGACCTGCACCATGAGTAGATACAGAAACGTAGGGGTGAGTACCGATGGAAATCACCCAGTAGGCATTATCGGTCGACTGAGTGAAATATAATAAATATAAAATGCCCAAATATAGTAAATTGAAGTAAATAAGCAAATCTCAACCCAGCCCAACAACGAGTATTATATCAGTGGCATCGCCGTAATCCAATTGCTAGAATCAAGCAATATATCACAACCCTACCAATATAATCACAACAGAAACCATACCTTCAACATCACATAGTAGCAGTGTGGGGCAATACGTGGGTGTAAGGCCTTTATATCTATGTTTGTACGCCCCTTAAACCCCCATAAGTCCAAAAGGTACACCTATACACAACCAAGGTATAGAATCATATCCCGACAGAACTTGTATAGGAAAGTGTAACCCATGCCAGATCTTGGCATCCAAACCCTAATCCAGTGTCAACATGTGACACCAATCTTGTGTCGGAGCATGACACCTGATCCAAGTATGTATATATATAACAGTGGGACAAATCCCTCCACGAGAGGATGAATCCCCTCGTCAAGATGGAATGATACACCTAATCCAGAACTATATATTGTATCGATACATGACACTCAATCTAAAAATATATATCGTGTCGGTATGTGACACCCGATCCTTAAGTATATATCATATCGATACGTGACACCTGATCCATAAGTATATATATTATGTCGGTACGCGATACCCAATCTAGAAATGTAAATCGTGTCAATACGTAACACCTGATCCATAAGTATAAATCATACCGGTACGTGACACCTAATCCAGAAATATATATTGTGTCTGTATGTGACACCCGATCCAGAAATATATATGTAATTGTGTGACTCCACACATAGTACCACTAGGGCAGCGTCGACTTAAGCCTAACTAAAGCCCAAGGAAAAATAGACAATCAAAGGTGTGACACCTATCCAGAATCTGACCACATCCTAGCTGATACAAGTGATATCGCCTAAGGGAACTATATGCCAACCCACTGATAATATGCCCATCTCTAAAACAAGGTACCAGTCCCAAGGACTAACTCATGGATTCCCTTTCATCCATGAAGACCCAAGAAACCTTATCTTAAAATTATAAATTTAAGTTTTTTTCTTTAATTATGGGTTCTTTAAATTTTGATATATCTAATTCAATTGAGTTGTGAGTTATAGAAATTAGGTGAATTAAAGTTAATTTAAGTTTAAATTTTATGAAGTGCATTGAAACTCTTGAAGGTCTAATGTGCATGTCCCTTTGATGATTTAATACGCATAGGTAAATTGCATTATGTTTTGAATTAGGATTTTTCTCATGAATTTTGTTGAATTATCTATTGAATTATGGTTTAAAGTTTGAAACTCCATTACCCATTGATTCCTCATTCATGGCATATGCATTAAAGTATGGTTATGATGAAATTCTTATTAAGGGCATGGCCCTCTTGTTATGATATGATATGTTAATACTTGTGATCACATAGTCTCTTGTTATAGCTCTTTGAGTATTATGGGTGCTTGCACCATTTTAATTTGTTATGAAGGTTTGATATGATAAGCTATGTAGATGAGCTACTCCTATTGCATTGATATGGAAATGGTTTTTGAAATTCCTTTTGGCTTTGCCTAAGTATAGATATGGATTTGTTAATGACATGGTTTGCCTAATGATGCATGGTTCTGAAACGAATGTCAACCCTCCAATTTGAAAAGCTTGCATGTATATATGTATTCCCATGGGATGAGGCTTAGTACCGAGGGATTGGAGTCGGGGTGGACTATCTCCAAGGGTCCATACTCCTTTCCATCAAACTATGTGCCAACATGGGATTTCTCCCTAGATGGGATGACTTGTTATGATTCCCCTTGTTGAAGAGTGACTAGGGATCTACTTGGCAAGTAGTCTGAATCCAAGTAGTAGCTCACTCGGGTTCCCTCTGTTGTTGGTTGAGGTCATATCCCCGCTATAATATGATTCGTAGGTTGCATTTCATGCATTATGGCATGACATATTATTACGATATATTTATCCTTTGGCTATGTGTATTTCTTTTGTATCACTTATCCCCTTGTCATCTCTCTTGGTCATATTATTATGTCATATGCATTGCATGACCACATACTTAGTGCATATTATGTGCTAACCCATACTCTTTGTCTACATGTTCTAACCATGTAAGGACCGGTGATGACCTCTATCTTTCATTGGCCGATGAGTGATATCTTTGAAGCTACTTCCTTGTGGTGAACCCTTTTGTTCAAGGGCAATAGCTACTTTCTATCTTCCTTGTATCGTTTTACTTTCCTTTCTTTATGACTTAAGGGTAAGCCCAAATTATGTCGAGGCCCCGTTCTATCTTATGTAGAGGCTATGTTGGACATGTAAAACTCTTGCACGTTGTATTATATTTTGTTGAGATATTATGACTATTGAGATTTGCTTATGGAAGTGATGGCATGATCATACTTATGATTACATATTGTGCTTGTGAATGTTGGGAAGGTGCTTAGGTGGAAAGTCCTTTAACCCGGTATGACCCCATAACTTTAGTCCTACTTACCCGCCCCTTAGAAATACCTGTTATGTGCTATGTGATCCATGTTAATCCCCACTCCCGATAATATCTCCATAGCTTGGGTCTAAAGCCCCGTTCTTCCTAGAAATATGTGCTATGTGTTTACTTTTTTCGCGCTTCTGAACTGATGATGTGAGTAATGATATTATAATGGCTTGATCGAGGACTTTCAGGTTCTCCTTATCCATGTCACATCTAGGCCCCACTTCTGAGTCATGACAGTGATATATCAGAGCCCTAGGTTTGTAAATGATCATCGGAGTCCAACATGCCGCGTTGATTAGAGTCTTGTTCATGGGTGTGATGCATGTCATGCCTATGAACGGGAGGCTATGATGACGTTTTAGGAATTTGTCTCATTTCATTATTTCCCTATATCGTGCTATGAGCTGTTATGATAAATTCCCTAAACTCTTGGTATTCTTGTCACTCTTTCAGAACATGCCTCCCAGAAGGGCTCCCTTCCCCGTCAAGCCCCAGAATTCAAGGAACAAGCCCCTCGGACACCAGTAGAGGAGCAAGTGTCTCATGCAAAATTTAGAAATGTGGTGTCTATGTTGGCCCAAGCAGTGGCTAACCAAGACCGACCAGCTAATCCGACAACTGTTGGTACTCCGGCCTCTAGGGTGAGGGATTTCACCCGGATGAACCCTCCGGAGTTCTTTGGCTCAAAAGTGGACGAGAATGCTCAAGAGTTCATTGATGAACTCACTAAAGTGTTGACCATTATAAGTGTTAGTTCTAAGGAGAGGGCTGGGTTGCTGCATATCAATTGAAAGATGTGGCCTAGTTGTGGTATAATCAGTGGCTAGTTGAGAGGACGGTTGATGTCAAGGTTGGGTAGGACGAGTTCAAAATGGCCTTCCTTGACTGGTTCTTTCCTCTTGAGCTTAGAGAAGCTAAAATGACTGAGTTCATCAATCTTCGATAGGGTGGTATGACTATGAGGGATTATTCTCTCAAATTTACTAAGCTCTCTAAATATGCTCCGATGCTTGTATCTGACCCCCGAGCAAGAATGCACAAGTTTATCTTAGGTGTCTCGAATTTAGTGGTGAAGGAATACCACATGGCTATGCTTATTCGAGATATGTACATCTCAAGATTTATGAATTATGCCGAGTAAATTGATGGAGAAATGCTTAGGAAAAGGGAGTGAGTGAAGCTAAGAGGGCCTAGCTTGATGGTGGGTTCTCCAATTCCAAGGGTGGTGGTGGGTTTGGCCGATTTCATCAAGGCCAAGGTTCAAATATGAGGATTTCTAATCCAAGGGCGCCTCCTTCTAAGGCATAAGTTGGGGGTGGTCCCTGATTTCTCTGCTATGGCTAATGTGGTGGTAATCATGTGGGTAAATATAGGAGAGTTACGGGTGTTTGCTATGGGTGTAGTAGTTTGGACTACAAGATCTCTAATTGTCCAAAGAATGTGAAGAAGGATCAAGCGGCTCCCGGTGATCAAGGGCAATCGAAGGCTCTAGTTGGTGGTGCTCTTAGGAACAACAGGTTCTATGCTCTTCATGCCCGCCAGGAGATGGAGGAAGCTCCAGATGTCGTGACTGGTATGTTAAATATCTTTGATTTTGATGCTTATGCTTTACTTGATCTGGGTACAAATTTATCTTTTGTGACTCCTCTGTTGGCTGTTAAATTTAGTTTGAGTCTTGAAACGCTAAGGGAACCTTATTCAGTGTATACTCCAATGGGTGAGAGTCTATTATTTCCCAAAAAGTGTATTATGGTTTTCCTGTCTCCGTATTACATAAAGTGTTCCTCGGTGACCTTGTAGAACTTGAGATGTATGACTTTGATGTTATTCTTGGGATGGATTAGTTGCATGCATCGTATGACTTGGTTGATTGTAGGACTAGGCAAGTCAAATTCTAAGTTTCTAATGAACCTGTGTTGGAGTGGAAGGGTAGTGATTCTGTGGTTAAGGGTCAGTTTATTTCCTACCTTAAAGCTCGGAAGATGATTTGTAAGGGGTGCATTTATCACAGTGTGCGGGTTAGAGATGTTGAGGGTGAGTCAACTAAGCTTGAATCGGTTCTGGTGGTTAATGAGTTTCCCAACGTGTTTCCTGAGGACTTGCCCGGGATTCCTCCTGATAGAGAAGTGGATTTCGGTATAGATCTCCTTCTGGATACTCAACTTATTTCTATCCCTCCTTATCGTATGGCCCTAGCGGAGTTGAAGAAATTGAAATATTAGTTGAAAGATTTGTTAGAAAAGGGTTATATTAGGCTGAGCATTTCACCTTTGGGTGCTCCCATATTCTTTTGTGAGGAAGAAGGATGGGTCTCTCCGAATGTGTATTGACTATCGGCAATTGAATAAAGTGACCGTTAAGAATAGGTACCAATTGTCTAGGATTGATGATTTGTTCAACCAACTTCAAGGAGCTACTCATTTCTCTAAAATAGATCTTCGTTCGGGTTATCACCAATTAAAGGTGAGGGAGTGTGACATCCCCAAGATGACCTTTTGGACTCGTTATGGTCATTTTGAATTTGTGGTGATGTCATTTGGGTTGACCAATGCTCTGGCGGTGTTTATGGACCTTATGAATTGAGTGTTCAAGCCGTTCCTTGATAATTTTGTGGTAGTCTTCATTGATGACATCTTGATTTACTCCCGAAGTGAGCAAGAGCATATGGATCACTTGAGGTTGGTTCTTCAGACCTTGAGAGAGAAGCAATTGTATGCCAAGTTTAGCAAGTGTGAATTTTGGTTGGGAGAAGTTTCCTTCTTTGGTCATGTGGTGTTAGGTGATGGCATTAAAGTTGATCCTAAGAAAACCAAAGCGGTGAAGGATTGTCCTAGACCATTGAATCCTTCGGATATTCGAAGCTTCCTTGGTTTGGTCGGTTATTATAGGAGGTTTGTTGAAGAGTTTTCTTCTATTGTGTCCCTGTTGACCAAGTTGACTCAGAAAAAGGTCAAGTTTGTGTGGTCTAATGAATGTGAGAAGGGTTTCCAAACTTTGAAGGATCGACTTACATCGGCTCCAATTTTGACTTTGTCAAATGGGTTAGATGGGTTTGTGGTATATTGTGATGCGTCACGTATTGGTTTGGGTTGTGTGCTTATGCAACA
>JBCEWC010012349.1:0-15923 GCA_038996855.1 Solanum aculeatissimum
AGGGACTAAAAGGGGGCTTAGGGAAATGTTAAATCATGAAAATACCATTAATAAACCAGAACTTTTCACTAAACACAACACCCAAACGGAAGCTACAGTGCCGTCAAATGATCACACGGACCGTTCAAGTGACCGTCAAGTTGTACTTAGCCATATTTTCCACGAAACTCTCGGAGGACATTCTGTCACATTTAATGGACCACCAAATGGTCCGTTCAACTTGTGACGGGCTGTGTAACCTACCTTCAAACCATACTTAGACTCAAAACCATCAGCCTTGGCTTGGCCAAGCTACTGCCTCACTCCACGATGCAGTACATAGGCCGTTTGGTGTCAAACGGTCCGTTCAAGCTTCCGTTGGTTTGGACTTGGCTTAGGGGTGGTTCCAGTCCACCCCAAGCTCACTGGAACATCACACGAGGCACTAGACGGACCGTTAAAATTTTAAAGGTCCGTGCAAATGCCCTTGTCCATTTTCTTTTGAGCCTATCTCCAATGGCTTCCGAATTTTAGACAGTATCACTGTTTGGATCATATCTCCCTCATCTGATATCCAAATTGAGTGAAACCACTCTTTTTGCAAAGATAACTCAAAGATCTTAAATTTGATAGGTGGTAGTTCACATGGTTCATCCTACATCAAAGGTTATGACTATTTGATGTTGGCTGTCAAAACTGTCCCTCTAGGTCACTTTCTAGCCCAATTTGCATTCGGCCACTTAAACTCAACCTGTGGCTACCAAAACTCAACCATGGATTGTAGTACATCATAGAATGCCAAACATAAGTAGATTTCAAACAATTTTGGGTTGTTACAGGCTCGGGGCGACCCATCAATAGGGTTAAGACTGGTTCGAACTCGGGTAAGCCCACGCATTGGGTTTCGAGCCGTACGGACTTGGCCTAAACCATTAATCGGGTTTTCCAAGTGATCGTGTTTGGTTCGTCCAATGAATCGAGATTCAACCAGCTCGGGTTCGGGCTGGCTCATTAATAGGGTTAAGACCGATTTGGACTCGAGAAGCCTCGTGCATTAGGTTTTGAGCCGTCCGGACTCGGCCCGGCCAATTAATCGAGTTTCTAAGTGATCTTGTTCGGTTCAGCCCATGAATCAAAATTCGTCCGGCTCGGACTCAGGCCAGCCCATTAATAGGGTTAAGATCGATTCGGACTCGGGTAGGCCCACACATCGGGGTTCGAGCTGTCCGAACTCGGCTTTGCCCATTAATCAGGATTCTAGGTGATCTTTTTTGGTTTGGCCCGAGAATCAATATTCAACCGTCTTGGGCTAGGCCCGACCCATTAATATGGTTAAGACCGTTTCAGACTCAGGTAGGCCCGCGCATCAGGTTTCGAACCGTTCGGACTCGGCTCGACCCACTAATTGGGTTTCCAGGTGATCGTGTTCGGTCCGGTCCGTGAATCGAGATTCGACCGGCTCGGGCTCTGACCGACCCATTAATAGGGTTAAGACCGATTCGGACTCGGGTAGTCCCGCGCATCGGGTTTCGATCCATCTGGACTCGGCCCGACACATTAATCGGGTCTCCAGGTGATCGTTTTCGGTTCAGCCTGTGTATCGAGATTCTACCGACTCGGGCTCAGGCCGGCCAATTATAGGGATAAGACCGGTTCAATCTCGGGTAGGCCCGCACATCTGCTTTCGAGCCGTCCGGACTCGGCCCGTCCTATTAATCAATTTTTCAGTTGATCATGTTCGGTTCAGCCCGCGAATCGAGATTCGACCATCTCAAGTTCGGGTCGGCCCATTAATAGGGTTAAGACTGATTCAGACTAGGGTAGGCCCGCACATCGGGTTTTGAGCCGTCCGGACTCGGCGCAACCCATTAATCGAGTTTCCAGGTGATCGTGTTCCGTTCGGCCCGTGAATCAAGATTTAACCATCTCGGACTCAGGCCGACCCATTAATAGGGTTAAGACCGGTTCAGATTCGGGTAGGCCCGCGCATTGGGTTTCAAGTCGTCCGGACTCGGCCCGGCACATTGATCGGTTTTCCAAGTGATCGTGTTCGGTTCAGCCAGCAAATTTATATTCGACCGTCTCAGACTAGGGTCGGCCCATTAATACGGTTAAGATCGGCTCGGACTCGGGTAGGCCCGCGCATCGGGTTTCGAGCCGTTCGGACTCGGCCCGACCAAATAATTAGGTTTCTAGGTAATTGTGTTCGATTTGGCTCGTAAATCAAGATTCAACTGTCTCGGGCTCGGTCCGGCCCTTTAATAGGGTTAAGACTATTTCGGACTCGGGTAGGCCCACGCATCAAGTTTTGAGCCGTACGGACTTGGCCCGGCCCATTAATCGAGTTTCCAGGTGATCGTGTTTGGTTCGGCCTGTGAATCGAGATTCGACCATCTCAGGCTCGGGCCGGCCCATTAATAGGGTTAAGACCAGTTCGAACTCGGGTAGGCCCGCGCATCGGGTTTCTTGCCATCCGGACTCAGCTTATCCCATTAATTGGGTTTCCAGTTGATCGTGTTCGGTTTGGCCTACAAATCGAGATTCGATCGGCTCGGGCTCGGGCCGACCCATTAATAGGGTTAAGACCGGTTCAGACTCAGGTAGGCCCGCACATCTGGTTTCGAGCCATTCAGAATCCGCCCGGCCCATTAATCGGGTTTCCAGGTGATCGTGTTTAGTTTGGCCAACGAATCAAGTTTCGACAGGCTCGGGCTCGGGCTGGCCCTTTTATAGGGTTAAGACCGGTTCGTACTCGGGTAGGCCTACACATCTGGTTTCGAGCCATCCGAACTAGGCCCGACCTATTAATCGGGTTTCCAGCTGATATGGTTTGGTTCGGCCTGCGAATTGAGTTTCAACTGTCTCGGGCTTGGGCCGACCCATTAATAGGGTTAAGCCTAGTTCAGACTCGGGTAGGCCCGCGCATCGGGTTTCGAGCCATCCGGACTGGGGCCCTGCCCATTAATCGGGTTTCCAGGTGATCATTTTTGGTTCGGCCCATGAATCGAGACTCGACCGGCTCAGGCTCGGGCTCAGGCTGGCCCATTAATAGGGTTAAGACCGCTTCGGACTCGGGTAGACCCGCGCATCAGGTTTCGATCCGTCCGGACACGGCCTGACCCATTAATCGGGTTTCCAATTGATCGTGTTCGGTTTGGCCTGCAAATCCAGATTTAACCAACTCGGGCTCGGGATTGCCCATTAATCGGGTTAAGACCGGTTCTGACTCGGGTAGGCCCGCGCATCAGGTTTCGAGCTGTCCGGACTCAGCCCGGTCCATTAATCGGGTTTCTAGGTGATCGTGTTCAGTTCCGCCCACAAATCGAGATTCGACAGGCTCGGGCTCGGGCCGATCCATTAATTGGGTTAAGACCGGTTCGGACTCAGGTAGGCCTACACATCGGGTTTCGAGCCATCCGAACAGGGCCCGACCTATTAATCGGGTTTCCAGCTGATATGGTTCTGTTCGGCCCGCGAAATGATTTTCGACTGTCTCGGGCTTGGGCCAACCCATTAATAGGTTTAAGAACGGTTCAGACTTGGGTAGGCCCGCACATCGGGTATCGAGCCATCCGGACTAGGCCCAACCCATTAATCAAGTTTCCAGGTGATCATTTTCAGTTTGTCCTGCGAATCGAGATTCGACTGGCTCGGGCTGGCCCATTGATAGGGGTTAAGACCGGTTCAGTCTCGGGTAGCCCAGCGCATTGAGTTTCAAGCCATCCGGATCGACCCGTCCCATTAATCGGGTTTCTATTTGATCGTATTTGGTTTGGCTTGCGAATCGAGATTCGATCGGCTCGGGCATGGGTCGACCTATTAATAACGTTAAGACCATTTCGGACTTGGGTAGGCTCACGCATCGTGTTTTGAGCCTTTCGGACTTGACCCAACCAATTAATCAGGTATCCAGGTGATCGTGTTTGGTTCGGCCTCCGAATCGAGATTCGACCGGCTCGGGCCGACCCATTAATAGGGTTAAGGCCGGTTCGGACTCGGGTAGTCCCGCGCATCAGGTTTCGAGCCGTCCGAACTCAGCCCGACCTATTAACTTTGTTTCCATGTGATCGTGTTCGGTTCGGCCCGCGAATCAAGATTCAGCCGTCTCGGGCTCGGGCTGACCCATTAATATGGTTGAGACAGGTTCAGACTCGAGTAGGCCCGCGCATCGAGTTTTGAAACGTGCGGACTCAGCCCCACCCATTAATCAGGTTTCCAGGTGATCATTTTCGGTTTAGCCCGCGAATCGAGATTCAACCGTCTTAGACTCGGGCCGACCCATTAATACGGTTAAGACCGGTTCAGACTCGGGTAGGGCCGCGCATCGGGTTTCAAGTCATCCGGACTCGGCCCAGCCCATTAATAGGGTTTCCAAGTGATCATGTTCGGTTTGGCCCGCAAATCGAGATTCGACCGTCTCAGACTAGGGTCGGCCCATTAATAGGTTTAAGACCGGTTTGGACTCGGGTAGGCCCGTGCATCGGGTTTCAAGCCGTTCGGACTCGGCTCGACCAAATAATCAGGCTTCTAGGTAATCGTGTTGAGTTCGGTTCACGAATCAAGATTTGACCGTCTCGGGCTCGGGCCGACCCTTTAATAAGGTTAAGACTGGTTGGGACTCAGGTAGGCCCGCGCATCAGGTTTTGAGCCGTCCGGACTCAGCCCAGCCCATTAATCGAGTTTCCATTTGATCGTGTTCAGTTTGGCCCATGAATCGAGATTCGACAGGCTCAGGCTCATGCCAGCCCATTAATATGGTTAAGACCGGTTCGGACTCAGTTAGGCCTACACATCGGGTTTCGAGCTGTCCCACTTGGGCCCAACCTATTAATCAGATTTCCAGCCTATATGGTATGGTTTGGCCCCCGAATTGAGATTTGAATGTCTCGGGCTCGGGCCGACCCATTAATAGGGTTAAAACCGGTTCAGACTCGGTTTGGCCCGCACATCGGGTTTCTAGCCGTCCGTACTCGGCCCGCCCCATTAATTGGGTTTCCAAGTGATAGTTTTCGTTGCGGTCCGCGAATCAAGATTTGACCATCTCGGGCTCTGGCCGATCCATTATTAAGGTTAACCGGTTCGGACTCGAGTAGGGCGGCGCATCTGGTTTCGAGCCGTCCAAAATCAGCCCGGCCCATTAATCTGGTTTCCAGGTAATCGTGTTTGGCCCGCGAATCGAGATTCGACAGTCTTGGGCTCGGGCCTGCCCATTAATAGGGTTAAGATCGGTTCAGACTAGGATAGGCCCGCGCATCGGATTTCGTGCTGTCCGAACTCAGCTCGGCCTATTAATCGGGATTCCTGCTGATTGTGTTCAGTTTGGCCCGCAAATCGAGATTCGACCGTCTCGGGCTCGGGCCGGCCCGTTAATAGGGTTAAGACCGGTTCGAACTCGGGCAGGCCTGCGTATCAGATTTCTAGCAATCCGGGCTCGGCCCGGCCCGGCCTATTAATCGAGTTTCCAAGTGATCATTTTCGGTTCTATCCGCGAATCGAGATTTGACCATCTCGGGCTCAGGCTAGCCCATTAATAGGTTTAACCAGTTCAGACTCGGGTAGGCCAGCGTATCTGGATTTGAGTCATCCAGACTCGGTCCGGTCAATTAATCGGGTTTCCAGGTGATCGTGTTTGGCCTGTCAATCGAGATTTGACCGTCTCGGGCTGACCCATTAATAGGGTTAAGATTAGTACAAACTCGGATAGGCCCGCGCATCGGGTTTCGAGTCGTCCGAACTCGGCCCGGCCCATTAATCGAGATTCTAGCTATCGTCTTTGGTTTGGCCCGGCCCATTAATAGTGTTTAGATCGGTTCGGACTCGGGTAGGCCCGTACATCGAGTTTCGAGCCGTCCGGACTCAAATTGGCCCATTAATCGGGTTTCCTGGTGATTGTATTTAGTTCGTCCCGCGAATGGAGATTCGACCGTCTCGGGCTCGGGCCAACCAATTAATAGGGTTAAGACCGGTTCGGACTCGGGTAGGCCCGCATATCAGTTTTCAAACCGTCCGGACTTGGCCTTACCCATTAATTAGGTTTCCAAGTTATCGTGTTCGGTTTGGCCCGCGAATCGAGATTCAACCGGTTCAGGCTCAAGCCGACCCATTAATAGGTTTAAGATAGGTTCGGACTCAGGTAGTCCCGTGCATCGGGTTTTGAGTTGTCCGGACTCAGCTTGACCCATTAATCGAGTTTCCAGGTGATCGTGTTCGGTTCGGCCCGTGAATCGAGATTCAACCGGATCGGGCTCGGACCGACATATTAATAGGGTTAAGACTGGTTCAGACTCGGGTAGGCCCGCGCATCGAGTTTCGAGCCATCCGAACTCGGCCCGTCCCATTAATTAGATTTTGAGTTGATTGTGTTCAGTTCGGCCCGTGAATCGAGATTTGACCGTCTCAAGCTCGGGCCGACCCATTAATAGGGTTAAGACCGGTTCAAACTAGGGTAGGCTCGCGCATCGGTTTTTTAGCCATCCGGACTCGGCCAGACCCATTAATCGGGTTTCCTAGTGATCATGTTCGGTTCAGCCTGCGAATTGAGATTCAACCGTCTCAGACTCGGGCTGACCCATTAATAAGTTTAAGACCGGTTCAAACTCGGGTAGGCCCGTGCATCGAGTTTCAAGTCGTCCAAACTCGGCCCGGCCCATTAATTGGGTTTCCAAGTGATCGTGTTTGGTTTGGCCGACGAATCGAGATTCGACAGGCTTGGCTCAGGCCGGCCCATTAATAGGGTTAAGATCGGTTCGGACTCAGGTAGGCCTACACATTGGGTTTCGAGCCATCCGAACAAGGCCCGACCTATTAATCGGGTTTCCAGCTGATATGGTTCGGTTCAGCCCGTGAAATGAGTTTCGACTGTCTCGAGCTCGGGCCGACCCATTAATAGGTTTAAGACTGGTTCGGACTTGGGAAGGCCCGTGCATCGGATTTTGAGCCATTCGGACTGGTCCAAGCCCATTAATCGGGTTTCCAGGTGATCATTTTTGGTTCGGCCTGCGAATCGAGATTCGACCAGCTCGGGCTCGGGCGGCCCATTAATCAGGTTAAGATCGGTTCTGACTCGGGTAGGCCCGCGCATCAGGTTTCCAGCCGTCCGGACTTGGCCCGGTCCATTAATCGGGTTTCTAGGTGATTATGTTCAGTTCGGCCCACGAATCGAGATTCGACAGGCTCAGGCTCGGGCCGGACCATTAATTGGGTTAAGACCGGTTCAGACTCAGGTAGGCCTACACATTGGGTTTCGAGCCATCCGAACAGGGCCCGACCTATTAATTGGGTTTCCAGCTGATATGGTTCAGTTTGGCCCGCGAAATGAGTTTCGACTGTCTCGGGCTCGAGTCGTCCCATTAATAGGTTTAAGAACGGTTCAGACTTGGGTAGGCCCGCGTATCGGGTATCGAGCCATCCGGACTGGGCCCAGCCCATTAATCGAGTTTCCAGGTGATCATTTTAAGTTTAGCCCGCGAATCGAGATTCGACGGGCTCGAGCTAGGGCTCGGGCTGGCCCTTTAATAGGGTTAAGACCGGTTCGGACTCGGGTAGCCCCGCGCATCGAGTTTCAAGCCATCCGGATCGACCCGTCCCATTAATCCTGTTTCTATTTGATCGTGCTCGGTTTGGCCTGCGAATCGAGATTCGACCGGCTCGGGCATGGGCTGACCTATTAATAGCGGACTTGGGTAGTCCCACGCACCATGTTTTGAACCTTTCAGACTCGACCCGACCAATTAATCGGGTATCCAGGTGATCATGTTTGGTTCAGGCCATGAATCGAGATTCGACCGGCTCGGGCTGACCCATTAATAGGGTTAAAGCCGGTTCGGACTTGGGTAGGCCCGCGCATCGAGTTTCAAGTCATCCGGACTCGGCCCGGCCCATTAATCAGGTTTCCAAGTGATCGTGTTCGGTTTGGCTCGCAAATTGAGATTCGACCGTCTCAGACGAGGGCCGGCCCATTAATAGGGTTAAGACCGGTTCAGACTCGGGTAGGCTCGCGGATCGGGTTTTGAGCCGTCCGAACAGGGCTCGGCCTATAAATTGAGTTTCCAGCAGATCGTGTACGATTTGGCCCGCGTATCGAGATTCAACCATCTCGGGCTCTTACCGACCTATTAATAGGGTTAAGACCGGTTCAGACTTGGGTAGTCCTGCACATCGAGTTTCAAGCGATCCGGACTGGGCCCAACCCATTAATCAGGTTTCCAGGTGATCATTTTTTATTCGGCCTGCGAATCGAGATTCGACCGGCTCGGCCTCGGGCCGGCCCATTAATAGGGGTTAGACCAGTTAGGACTCGGTTTGGCCCGCGCATCAGGTTTCTAGCCGTCCGTACTAGGCCCAGACCATTAATCGGGTTTGAAGTGATAGTTTTCGGTGCGGTCCGCGAATCGAGATTTGACCATCTCGGGCTCTTCTAGCCTACCCATTATTAAGGTTAACCGGTTCGGACTCGGGTAGGGCAGCGCATCCGGGTTCGAGCCGTCCGAAATCGGCCTGACCCATTAATCAGGTTTCCAGGTAATCGTGTTCGGCCCGCGTATCGAGATTCGACAGTCTTGGGCTCGGGCTGGTCCATTAATAGGGTTAAGATCGATTCAAACTCGGATAGGCCCGCGCATCAGATTTCGTGCTGTCTGAACTCGGCCCGGCCCATTAATCGAGATTCTTGCTGATTGTGTTCAGTTCGGCCCGCGAATTGAGATTTGACTGTCTCGGGCTTGGGCCAGCCCATTAATAGGGTTAAGACCGGTTTGGACACGGGCAGGCCCGCGCATCGGATTTCTAGCTGTCCAGGCTCGGCCCGGCCCATTAATCGAGTTTCCAAGTGATCATTTTTGTTTCGATCCGCAAATCGAGATTCGACCATCTCGGGCTCGGGCTAGCCCATTAATAGGTTTAACCGGTTCAGACTCCGGTAGGCCAGCGCATTGGGTTTTGAGCCATCCAGACTCGGTCCGGTCCATTAATCAGGTTTCCAGGTGATCGTGTTTGGCCTGCAAATCAAGATTTTACCGTCTCGAGCCGACCCATTTATTGGGTTAAGATCAGTACAAACTCGGATAGGCCCGCGCATCGAGTTTCGAGTCGTCCGGACTTGGCCCGGCCCATTAATCGGGATTCTAGCTAATCGTCTTCGATTCGGTTCGGGAATCGAGATTCGACCGTCTCGGGCTCGAGCCAACCCATTAATAGGGTTTAGACCGGTTTGGACTCGGGTAGGCCCGTGCATCCAGTTTCGAGCTGTCCGGACTCGTATCGGCCCATTAATCAATTTCCAGGTGATTGTATTTGGTTCGGCCCACGAATGGAGATTCGACCGTCTCGGGCTCGGGCCAACCAATTAATAGGTTTTAGACCGGTTCAGACTCGAGTAGGCCTGGCGTATCGGTTTTCGATCCGTCCCGACTTGGCCTAACCCATTAATTGGGTTTCCAAGTGATCGTGTTCGGTTTGGCCTGTGAATCGAGATTCGACCGGTTCGGGCTCGGGCCGGCCCATTTATAGGTTTAAGACCGGTTCAGACTTAGGTAGTCCCGTGTATCGGGTTTCGAGCCTCCAGACTCAGCCCAGCCCATTAATCGGGTTTCCAGGTGATCGTGTTCAGTTTGGCCCGCGAATCGAGATTCAACCGAATCGGGATCGGGCCGGTATATTAATAGGGTTAAGACAGGTTCAGACTCGGGTAGGCCCGCGCATCGGGTTTCGAGCCGTTCGGACTCGCCCGTCCCATTAATCAGATTTCGAGTTGATCGTGTTCAGTTTGGCTCGTGAATCGAGATTTGACCGTCTCGAGCTCGAGTCGGCCCATTAATAGGGTTAAGACTGGTTTACACTCGGGTAGGCTCGCGCATCGAGTTTTTAGCCATCCGAACTTGGCCTGACCCATTAATCGGGTTTCCTAGTGATCATGTTCGGTTCGGCCTGTGAATCGAGATTCAACTGTCTCGGACTCGGGCTGACCCATTAATAGGTTTAAGACCAGTTCAAACTCGGTTAGGCCCGTGCATCGAGTTTCAAGTCGTCCAGAATCGGCTCGGCCCATTAATCGGGTTTCCAAGTGATCGTGTTCGGTTTGACCCACAAATTGAGATTCGACAGGCTCGGCTCGGGCCGACCCATTAATACGGTTAAGACCGGTTCGGACTCAGGTAGGCCTACAGATCGGGTTTCGAGCCATCCGAATAGGGCCCGACCTATTAATCGGGTTTCCAGCTGATATGGTTCGGTTCAGCCCGCGAAATGAGTTTCGACTGTCTCGGGCTCGGGCTCAGGCCGACCCATTAATAGGTTTAAGACCGGTTCGGACTTGGGTAGTCCTGCGCATTGGGTTTCGAGCCGTCCGGACTGGGCCAAGCCAATTAATCAGGTTTCTAGGTGATCATTTTTGGTTCGGCCTGCGAATCGAGATTCGACCGGCTCGGGCTTGGGTTGGCCCATTAATAGGGTTAAGACCGGTTCGGACTCGGGTAGGCCTGCGCATCGGGTTTCGAGCCGTCCGGACTCGGCCCGTCCCATTAATCGGGTTTACATTTGATCGTGTTCGGTTTGGCCTGCGAATCGAGATTTGACCGGCTCGGGCATGGGCCGACCCATTAATAGGGTTAAGACCTTTTCAGACTCGGGTAGGCCCACGCATCATGTTTCGACCCATTTGGACACGACCCGACCAATTAATCAGGTATCCAGGTGATCGTGTTTGGTTTGGCCCGTGAATCGAGATTCAATCGGCTCGGGCCGACCAATTAATATGGTTAAGGCCGGATCGAACTCGGGTAGTCCCGCACATCAAGTTTTGAGCCGTCTGAACTCAGCCTGACCTATTAATCGTGTTTCCGTGTGATCATGTTCGGTTCAGCTCGCGAATCAAAATTCGACCGTCTCGGGCTCGGGCCGGCCCATTAATATGGTTGAGACCGGTTCAGGCTCGGGTAGGCCTGCGCATCGGGTTTCGAAATGTTCGGACTCTGCCCGACCCATTAATCGGGTTTCGAGGTGATTATTTTCAGTTCAGCTCACGAATCGAGATTCAACCGTCTCAGACACGGGCCAACCCATTAATAGGGTTAAGACCGGTTCAAAATCGGGTAGGCTCGTGCATCGGGTTTCAAGTCATCCAGACTCTGCCCGGCCCATTAATTGGGTTTCCAAGTGATCGTGTTCGATTTGGCTCACAAATCGAGATTTGATCGACTCAGACAAGGGTCGATCCATTAATAGGGTTAAGACTGGTTTGGACTCGGGTAGGCCTGCGCATCGGGTTTTGAGCCATTCGGACACGGCTCGACCAAATAATCGGGCTTCTAGATAATCATGTTGAGTTTGGCTCATGAATCGAGATTCGACCGTCTCGAGCTCGGCCCGACCCTTTAATAGGGTTATGACCGGTTTGGACTCGGGTAGGCCCACGCATCGGGTTTCGAGCCGTCCGGACTCGACCCGTCCCATTTATCGGGTTTCCAGTTGATCGTGTTCGGTTTGGCCCATGAATCAAGATTCGACCGGCTCGACAGTTGAGACTCGGGTAGGCCCGCACATCGAGTTTCGAGCCGTCCGGACACGGCCTAGCCCATTAATCAGGTTTCCAGGTGATCGTGTTCAGTTTGGCCCATGAATCGCGATTCGACAGGCTCGGGCTCGAGCCGGCCCATTAATAGGGTTAAGACCGGTTCTGACTCGGTTAGGCCTAAATATCGGGTTTCAAGCCGTCCGAACTGGCCGCAACCTATTAATCGGATTTCCAGCCTATATGGTATGGTTCGGCCTGCGAATTGAGATTTGACTGTCTCGGGCTCGGGCTGACCCATTAATAGGGCTAAGACCGGTTCAGACTCGGGTAGGCTCGCGGATCAGATTTTGAGCCGTCCGAACTAGGCCCGACCTATAAATCGAGTTTCCAACTGATCGTATTCGGTTCAGCCCGTGAATCGAGATTCCGGCATCTCGGGTTCATGCCGACCCATTAATAGGGTTAAGACTGGTTGAGACTCGGGTAGTCCTGCGCATCGGGTTTCGAGCCGTCCGGACTGGGCCCAGCCCATTAATCGGGTTTCCAGGTGATCGTTTTCAGTTTGACCCACGAATCGAGATTCGACCGACTCGGGCTCGGGTCGGCCCATTAATAGGGTTAAGACTGGTTCAGACTCGGTTTGGCCCGCGCATCGGGTTTCTAGCCGTCCGTACTCGGCTCGGCCCATTAATCGAGTTTCTAAGTGATAGTTTTCGGTTTGGTCCGCAAATCGAGATTCGACCGTCTCAGGCTCTGGCCAGTCCATTAATTAGGTTAACCGATTTGGACTCGTGTTCGGCCCGTGAATCGAGATTCAACCATCACGGGATCGGGCCGACCCATTAATAGGGTTTAGACCGGTTCAGACTCGGGCAGGCCCGCGCATCGGGTTTCTAGCATTCCGGGCTCGGCCCGACCTATAAATTCAGTTTCCAAGTGATCATTTTTGGTTGGATCCGCGAATCGAGATTCAACCATCTCGGGCTCGGGCCGGCCCATTAATAGGTTTAACCGATTCAGACTCGGGTAGGCCAGCGAATCGAGTTTTGAGCCATACGGACTCGGTCCGATCCATTAATCGGGTTTCCAGGTGATCGTTTTTGGCGTGTGAATCGAGATTCGACCTTCTCGGGCTAGCCCATTAATAAGATCAGTACATACTCAGATAGGCCAGCGCATCGGGTTTCGATTCGTCAGGACTAGGCCCGACCCATTAATCAGGATTCCAGCTAAATGTATTCGGCTCGAGAATCAAGATTCGACCGTCTCGGGCTCGGGCCGGCCCATTAATAGGGTTTAGACCGGTTCGTACTCGGGTAGGCCCATGCATCGGGTTTTGAGCCATCCGGACTCGACCCGACCCATTAATCGGGTTTCCAGGTGATTGTATTTGGTTCGGCCCGCGAATGGAGATTTGACCGTCTCGGGCTCGGGCCAACCAATTAATAGGGTTAAGACCGGTTCGGACTCGGGTAGGCCCGCGCATTAGTTTTTGAGCTGTCCGGAACTGGCCCGACCCATTAATCAGGTTTTTAGGTGATCGTGTTCTGTTTGGCCAGCGAATCGAGATTCGACCAATTCGGGCTCGGGCCGGCCCATTAATAGGGTTAAGACCGGTTCGGACTCGGGTAGTCCCGCACATCAGGTATCGAGCCGTTCGGACTCAGCTTGACCCATTAATCGGGTTTCCAGGTGATTATGTTTTGTTCGGCCCGCAAATCGAGATTCGACCGGCCCGGGGTCGGGCTGACACATTAATAGGGTTAAGACCGGTTCAGACTCGGGTAGGCCCGTGCATTGGGTTTCGAGCCGTCCGGACTTGACCCATCCTATTAATCAGATTTCGAGTTGATCGTGTTCAGTTCGGACCGTGAATCGAGATTTGATCGTCTCGGGCTCGAGCTGGCCCATTAATAAGGTTAAGACCGGTTCAGACTCGGGTAGGCTCGCGCATCGGGTTTCGAACAGTCCGAACTCAGCCCGACCTATTAATCAGGTTTCCTGGTGATCATGTTTGGTTCGGCCTGCGAATCGAGATTCAACCGTCGCGGACTCGGGCTGACCCATTAATAGGCTTAAGAGCAGTTCAAACTCGGGTAAGCCCGCGCATCGAGTTTCAAGTTTTCCGGACTCGGCCCGACCCATTAATCGGGTTTCCAAGTGATCGTGTTCGGTTTGGCCCGCAAATTGAGATTCGACTGTCTCAGACTAGTGCCGGCCCATTAATAGGGTTAAGACTGGTTCGAACTCGGGTAGGCCCGCGTATCGGGTTTCTAGCCATTCGGACTCGGCCCGACCAAATAATCGGGTTTCTAGGTAATCATGTTCGGTTCGGCTGGCGAATCGAGATTTGACCGTCTCAGGCTCGGGCCGACCCTTTAATAGTGTTAAGACCGGTTCAGACTCGGGTAGGCCCACACATCGATTTTTAGCTGTTCGGACTGGGCATGGCCCATTAATCAGGTTTCCAGGTGATCGTGTTCGGTTCCGCTCGTGAACCGAGATTCGACCATCTCGGGCTCGGGCCGGTCCATTAATAGTTTTAAGACCATTTCAGACTCAGGTAGAGCCGCGCATCGGGTTTCAAGACATCCAAACTCGGCCCGTCCCATTAATCAGCTTTCCAGTGTATCATGTTCGGTGTTTCTCGCGAATCGAGATAGGACCGGCTCAGGCCGACCCATTAATAGGGTTAAGACCGATTTAGACTCGGGTAGGCCTACGCATTGGGTTTCTAGTCGTTCGGACTCGGCCCGTCCCATTAATCGAATTTCGAGTTGATCGTGTTCGGTTCGGCCAGAGAATCGAGATTCGACCGTCTCGGGCTCGGGTCGACACATTAATAGGGTTAACACCGATTCATACTCGGGTAGGCTCGCGCATCGGGTTTCGAGCCGTCCGTACTTGGCCCGACCTATTAATCGGGTTTCATGGTGATCATGTTCAGTTCAGCCCGCGAATCGAGATTCAACCGTCTCGAACTCAGGCCGACCCATTAATAGGGTTATGACTAGTTCAGACTCGGGTAGGCCCGCGCATCGGGTTTCATGTCGTCCGAACTCGGCCCGGCCCATAAATCGGGTTGCCAAGTGATCGTGTTCGGTTCGGCACACAAATCGATATTTGACCGTCTCAGACTAGGGCCGGCCCATTAATAGGGTTAAGACCGGTTTGGACTCGGGTAGGCCCGCGCATCGGGGTTCAAGCCGTTAAGACTCGGCCCGACTGAATAATCGGGTTTCTAGGTAATCATGATCGGTTCAGCTCGTGAATCGAGATTCAACCGTCTCGGGCTTGGGCCGACCCTTTAATAGGGTTAAGACCGATTCAGACTCGGGTAGGCCCACGCATCGAGTTTCGAGCCATCCGAACTCAACCCGGCCCATTAATTAGGTTTCCAGGTGATCATGTTCGATTCGGCCTGCGAATCGACATTCGACCATTTCAGGCTCGGGCTGGCCCATTTATAGTTTTAAGACCGATTCAGACTCTAGTAGGCCCGCTCGTCGGGTTTTGAGCCGTCCGGACTCGGCCCGTCCCATTAATTGGGTTTCCAGTTGATCGTGTTCGGTGTGGCTTGCGAATCGAGATACGACCGGCTCGGGCTCGGGACGGCCCATTAATAGGGTTAAGACCAGTTTAAGACTCGAGTAGGCCCATGCAATGGGTTTCGAGCCATCCGGACTCGGCCCAGCCCATTAATCGGGTTTCCAGGTGATTGTGTTCAGTTCGGTCTGTAAATCCAGATTTAACAGGCTCGGGCTCGGGTCGGCCCATTAATTGGGTTAAGACCGGTTCGGACTCGGGTAGGCCTACACATCGGGTTTCGAGCCATCTGAACTAGGCCCGACCAATTAATCGGGTTTCCAGCTGATATACTTCGGTTCGACCCGCAAATTGAGATTCAACTGTCTCGGGCTGACCCATTAATAGGGTTAAGACTGGTTCGGACTCGGGTAGGCCCGCGGATCGGGTTTTAAGCCATCCGAACTGGGCTCGGCCTATTTAATCAGGTTTCCAACTGTTCGTGTTCGGTTCGGCCTGCGAATCGAGATTCGTCCGTCTCGGGCTCGGGCCAATGTAACACCCCACATCTTACTTGTACTAGTCCTAAGCATATGGAACATGATATGAATTACTAAAAGGAGCACCAATTTTAAAAGTGCCTAACGTTTGAACGGGATGGTTATAATTACGTCTAGCGCTTAAGATGACCGAGTGAACATAAAGTTTAAGACAAAATGAAGAGGTAGAGGCCTTAAATAAAGTGAGAAATTTGAGGTGCTTGTAGGACTTAGGAAGCTATTAGGTGAGTCACTTGCTAGCTTAGCTTAAATTTGCAAGCTAGACGGAGACGTGACCCAGCACCGAATCGGCCCAAGTCCGACAAGGAATAAAGCCCAAGCCAAGGGTGTAATTTTGGGCCATGCTTTGG
>JBCEWC010012350.1:0-15923 GCA_038996855.1 Solanum aculeatissimum
ACATCAAAAAGTGTAATTTTTTTGGTTTAAAAGTATCATTGAGAACAACTTGAACCCAAAATTAGAAGAAGTAAGAGACTTACTGAAAAAAAATCTAAAGAATTTGATATCTGTGAAGGCCAATAATAGAATTGAAGATTTGTTTCTTGTGTGTGTAGTAATAATTTTTGATAAATAAAACTTTTTCAAAAGAAAGAAGATTGGAAAAGTATAAAAATCAAATTCAAGTTCGAACATTAGACTTTGAAAGTTTGTTCCATTCAAACATCAAACTTTAAAATCTTTTTTTCTCAAACTTTAAAAGCTTGTTCCATACAAACACTAAACCTTTCGTATCCTTATTTGTGATATGATTACTTTGAAACTTTTCGCATCCTTATTTGTGATATTATTAATTTGATTCAAACGTTTGTTTTTCTCTTTTTAATTTTGATGTCTAAGGTCGCTTCGCAAAATAATGTTCTTTGCTTTCAGCTATCCTCATGAGTCAATTTTGATTAAAATCTATGTAGACTATTTTCTCTTTAGGTGGTGTATGCGAAAAACTTGATACTTCAACAAATATTTCTAATCTCGTGTCAATAGATCCTTCTTCTAGAAGTTGTCGATCGAGAAGCATTGTCTCCACACTGGGGAATTGGTTAACAAAAGCTTGATAAAGTGCATTTTAGACATTGTTCCTGAACAATCTACTAGCTTAACTTCTTTGAGGTGAGTTAATGTCACGTCTATACATTAGAATTCAACAGATTCTTTATAATCGTTATCATATTTATGTTGAAAGTAAACCTAATAAAGACAACGAGAAGTCAATTCTCATATTATTGAAGATCCAAAAAGTACGAAAAATAACTGCGAAATAAGAAAGAAAAGAATCAAGCACTACGAACCATTATTTCAGGATACTTTAGATACTAAAAGCCCATCATCAAGAAAAAAACATATGATATGATTCCACCAGCAAAGTGTTACACAGGTAAAGTCGTTTACCACTGTTAAGATTAAAAGGAAGTCTTGTTGGTGCGTCATATCTTTCTTTAGAAAAGAATTACAAAAAAATTATAAAAATTTAGGATTAATTCAATCCTAAAGATTTTCCATCAGCTAAAGTGCTTAACAATGAAGTAATAATATTTATCCCCGAAACAAAGAAGTTAAAGATGAGGTGTCCGAGAGCAGAACAAGCCTCGAAAACCTTTGCAAAATCAAGATCTGCCTGCATAATTTCACCTCGCAAAGTTATGTCTACCAGATGAGTAACATTCTTTAGATAGATAGAACTTATATTGCCTCTGAAATCAAATGATCTCAACATTGGGGCACTAATTTCAATTGTGTCTAATCTTTCTAAGATAGATGACACTAGTGCTCACACAACGAGCAATGAAATATTAATATTTTTAGCAAATTAGATTAAATTGTGACTTCAAGTAGCTCAAGGCTAATTAACATATCAAAACCTTGAAAATCTGATAGATGAAGATTTAGCTGCCTCAACTTCTATGGTCTTAATAAGAGGAGGTAGAGTGAAAGATTCGCCAGATGTGAAATATGTGAATACGTGAAAAGTGCAGAGCACCATTTATATCTCTTTATATGTGGAAGGTGAAGAACAAGATGGTGAATGTCATTCATCAAGAGGAAACATATGAAGTTGTCAATCTCAAGACAGATACTCAGACGAGCAGCATCGAGGATAAACTTAGTAATGGGTTCTCTATGAAGGTAAACAATTGGTTGATGATCTTTCTGAATTTACTTGTAGAGCATGTTCCTTTTTTGATATTGAAAGAGATCCATCAAGAGTCAACTCTGTAAGTGTACACCACTGATGCATCTTATCAAATAAACTGGTGTAGACTTACTGATTTGATGCTTGGTGGATCTCATTGGAAAACAAGAAAGGGTTTACTAAGCCCTACAGTAAAATTTAGGAAGATCATCTACCAACTTTTGACCCTTCATGAAGTACCCATTACTAATTTTACGCCTGATGTTGTTCATCTAGAAAGTTATCATGAAATTGACAACCTCATTTGTTTCTTCTCGAGGAACTACATTCAACATCTTGTTCTTCACCTTCCGGTTAGAAAGCTATTCACTTTTCACATGTTCGCAGCTGAGACATCTAGATTTTCATTATTGCTTGATACATCATCCATTTGCCTTTCAACGATTTGATAAGTTTATTAACCTGAAACTATGTGGAGTCTCAATTTCTTCTATATTACTAGAATTTTTAATATTTCATTTTCCCTTGGTTGAGAAATTAGTGCTATCTATATCAGCAAATTTAGATTGGATTGAAATTAATGCCCCTAAATCCTATGCTGAGATTGTTCAATTTAACAGGCGATATAAGTTCTATCAACCTAATGAATGTTCCTTGTCTGGTAATAGTATCTTTGCTAGGTGATAACATTTAGGCAGAGAATCTTGATTTTGCAAAGGTTTTCGAGTCTTGTTTTGCTCTCGAGCACCTCTGCTTTGACTCATTTAATTCGGAGGTAAATGTTGCTCCATGAATTCATTGTTATGCATTTTAGGGGATAGTATATCTTTTGGGCTGACTTAATCTTGAATTTATATGATTGTTTTGTAGCTCTTTGCTGAAAAAGGATCTGAAGCACCAACAACGTTTCTCTTTACTCTTAACCGTGTTAAACAATTTTACCGGCCTGACATTTTTTCGGTGGATTCATATGCTCTTTGTTTAATAAGAAGCTTACCTTATTTAGAATATCTCGAAATGCAAGTTTGTAGTGCTTTGAATCTTTTCTTCCTTAATTAGTGGTAATTTGTCGTACTTTTTGGATCCTCAATAATCTGAGAGTTGGCTTCTTGTTTCCTTGCGTAGTGTTTTAATGATAGTGATACTGAAGAATCCCTTGAACTTAAAAGTTTGTCAGACATGACATTTAATCACCTAGGAGAAGTTAAGCTAGGAAACTTTATAGGAAGACATTTGAGATGCAGTTTATCAAGCTTTTGTTAGCTAACTCCCCGTTGTTGGAGAGAATGCTAATCAATCAACATTTTCTAAGTCAAGAACCTCTTGTTAGAGTTTTTCACTGAGATCTCAAAGTTTTTGTGTGCATCACCTAAAGTAGAAATTGCCTACATAGCTTTAAGTAGATCTTCATCTTTGGCGTAGAAAATAAAATTAGAAAGAACCTCCGATATAGTATCATAACTCTCTGTTCTTCCTTGTTGTAACGTCAATTTCAGAACATGAGCATCACTTGAATGGATGTTTTTATTAGTTTGTTGTCAGTACATGTTTAAGGATTCTTTTTACAATTTTTCTTTCTTCTCTTTCCCCTTCACCTTCTATGCATTTGAGATCACTTTCTCTACATTTATATGTTGTATTTCCCCAATTCCTCTCTCCCTCTTAAGAGTTGAAAGAAAAATGTTTACCCTAGATTGACTAAGAAGCAGACCATTGACTTCTCTATGTATCTCAATGCCTAAGAAATAGTGTAGTAAACCAAGATACTTGAGAGAAAATGTTTTGCAAAGGAAGTTGTTGACTTGTTGAATGATTGCTTCATTGCTGCCCATGAGTATGATATCATCCACATAAATCAAAATATAAATAGTGACTCCTAAATTATGCAGAACAAATAGAGAATTATCAAATCTAAACATATGAAACCCCTTTTGGATCAAAGAATTGGTGAGGGCATTATACCATGCTTTAAGAGCTTGTCGCAGGCCGTAGATAGCCTTTTTGAGATGGCAGACATAATCAGGATACGATCAATCTTCACAGCCAGGGGGTTGAGTCATAAATACGTCTTCCTGAAGCTTTCCCCAGACAAAAACATTATTGACATCGAGTTGATGTAATGCCCAATTTTTTTGCATAGCAAGAGTGAGGACAACTTAAATTGTGTGGGTTTAACCACAGTACTGTACGTCTTATGCAAATCAACCCCTGGTCTTTGAGTGAACTCTTTTGCAACTACATGTGCTTTATACATGTCAATGGAACCATCAGGTTGGTTTTGATTCAAAACAACCACTTACAGGGAACAACATTTCGAGTGTGGTCCGGTGGAACCAACTCCCAAGTCTGATTCCTAATTAATGCGTCAAACGCAACCTGCATAGCATCTTTCCAGTATGGAAATTTGTGACTTTTTTATGTGTTATCGGTATAAGAGGTATAGGCATAGCATAAACCTGGTCACGACATGGTTTTGGTTTGTTTGTAGAACTTGAACTATTGGTTCAGTGGGTAAAGGCAAACTAAGAGTACCACCACTCTCGCCTCTGGTAGGATAGAGGGATTGAGTTTGTATATTGGGTGATGAGTTTGGGCAACGTCGATAGAGATGAGTAATTGGTGGTCGGCAGATAAAATACATGAACATTCTTATATTACGTGAGTTATTTTAAAGTAATTGCAGTCCTAATTTATAGCAACTGTTGAGTAGCACATGCACAGTTAACTTGCTCATTTCCAAAAAAAGCTTACCAGAAACAAGAAAAAAAAAAGAAGACAAAGTTCTGAGACATCTGAGAAACCAAATTAAGAAAGAGGCTTGGAGAAGCATCTGGATCTGCACCGGCAAAGCTCCGACGATCTTCTCCGTCACAGCTCCAGAGGTGAGCATTCATTAACATCAACGCCTAGTTCAAGTTTTTCTTCTCTTGTGCTCTTCTCATGGGATAATTTCATGAGTTCAATTAAGCCCAATATTCATTTTCTTACCCGTGCTCATTACTTTCATGTTTTGGGTTGGATGCTCAAATATTTCAGTATGTAGCTAACCCAACTTTTGGGCCCAAATTTATATTGTCCAAGCATTTACCAGTTCGAGGCATGTGGAAGACGGGTGTTAACTATTCCATATCAGTTACGAATGAGTTGTTGTATCCCTTCTTATAAGGCTTTGGGAGATCCTCTCCTCCTGAGCTAGTTTTTTTTGGTTGAATTGGTCCAATGTCTATTTATTGCATGCTAAAATATTTTAGCATGTATTTTACCCTACTCTTGGTAGACTGTTGAATGAGGTTTTGATGATCACCAAACTGTTTCGAGGACCAGGTCACTCATTAGGTTGTCAACTTTCTGCACATGTGTGGAATACAACTGTTAAAGTTGTTTGGTAGGTGAAAGGTCATTCTCAAATGTACTGAAGGACCAGTGGTCCGTCCAATTATTCTTACATAATATAAAAGGAGCTTCTCCAAGGAATAAACACATCTTTTTGAATTCAAATGCATAACTAAATATTTTGTTCTTCTCCAAAAAACTCTCTTGGCTCCTTGTGAAGATACAACTACTTGCTATCGAGGGACGTAATAAAAGATGTCTTGCAGTTTCCTTTTATCTATATAGTTGTGGTGTGTTGTAAATTGTAAGATCACTCCTAATCTATAAAGGAATGTTGATTTCTGTTGTTAGTTGAAGTCAGTGTTTAGTATACCTCGTTGGCAGTGTGAGCTAAGAGGTGTTGTGGTGTATTAGTCTAGATTTATCAAGGTGGTGAGAGTGTAGACTAGTGTGCGGATGTTGTTGCTCATTGCTTGTAATTATGTTGCAAGTTGAAATCGTGAGAGGGTGTGTAAAATAAACCATGTGTGTTATATTTGTCAACTTTGCTCATTCATTAGTGAATCTGGGTTTGTATTAAATCCTGTTGGACAGGTCGTGGTTATTCCTCCCTTGAGCAAGGAGCTTTTCTATGCTAAATCCTTGAGTTCAGTTTCTTGTTGTTTGTCTTCTTTTAGTTTCAGGTTTTAGTGCTCTAAGGGACCTGGTCCCTTTATGTAGTTATTGTATTATTGCTCAACAAGTGGTATCAAAGCAGGAATCTCTATACGGTTCACACCTAGAGATTTCCTTGCAAATATGATGGCTCCACTAAATCTAGAAGAAGGACAATCTTCCACCAGGCCTCCAAGATTCAACGACAAGTTTTATGGATGGTAGAAAAACCGTATGAATGATTTTCTTATGGATGAGGATAGTGAACTGTGGGACATCGTTCTTGATGGACCATATGTTTCCATAGTCAAAGTCAAAGAAGGGGAAACTACTAGACTGGTTACAAAGACTAGGATACAATATTCTGAGGCAGACAGAAAAAGATCGAGAAAAACTATAAGGCAAAGAAACTGATTGTGTGTGGGATTAGAGCTGAGAAGTATAATAGAATTTTAGCTTATGAGTCAGCTAAAGAAATATGGGATTATCTTAAAAATGCTCATGAAGGCACTGACCAGGCGATTGAGTCTAAGGTAGACATTCTTACTTCTCAATATGAAGACTTCTTGATGCTGGTGGGTGAATCCATACATGATATGGAGACCAAGTTCTCTGCTATAACGAATGAGCTGAAGTGTTTAGGTGAACCTGTCAGTCAAAGCAAGCAGGTAAGTAAGATTCTCAGGGTACTTCCCAAGTCTTAGGAAAGTAAAGTCGATGTCATAACTGAGTCCAAAAATCCAAAGACTTTGACTATGGATGTGCTTATTGGCATTCTTCAGACACATAAGCTAAATAAGCAACATGATACTGCCAAAAGAGCAGGTAAGAAGGAAAAGACTCTGGCCTTGAAAATATCTCACAGTGATGAAGAAATTGATGGGGTAGACATGGCCTATCTCACCAACAAATTCAAAAAAAATCATCAGGAAGAACCATGGCTTTACAAGAAAGGGAAATGACAGCAGATCTCAAGGTAATACTGAGCTATGTCATGGGTGTGCGAAGCCAGGACATTATGTTAGAGATTGCCCTATTAGTAAAAGTGATTAAAAAGATGGCTCTAAAGGTGTGAAGGACAAAAGGAAGGACCAGGTTCCAGAGGAGTTCAGAAGGAAGGCTATTGCTGACCAAATTATGATAAAGCACTGGGGGTATAAGGAAACTCCTCTAGTGATTCTGAAGATTCAAAACAACATGAGGACTCTTCTATGCTAGCTATGAAAGATGATGATGAATTTTTTGATATCTTGTTTGCTTTTATGGCTCAATCAGATGATGAACAAGAAGATGAGGACCAGGTAACACTGTTAGATTTAAAAGAGAATCCAAATCTTTACTCCAGAGGAAAATTGAAAAAACTTGCATGTGTTCTCATTGATTTTATCTGTGAACTAACTGCTGAAAAGGATATGTTAACCAATAGTGTTGATGTCTCACAAGATGAAAAAATTGTCTTAACAAATCAAGTATCTGACTTGAAGGTTAAAATTGTGACACTGGAAGCTGAGAAGGATGAACTATTAAAGCTGATGGAATCTGAACCCAAATCTGATACTAAGCTTAAGGGTAAAATCAATGAAAATGAACTGGCTTTAGAAGAAAAACTGAAGGAGATGAGTTGAAGTTGATGCTATCTTTAGAGAGAAATGTTGTATTGGAAAAGGATCTACTTAAGGTCAAAGAGGATCTGAAAAAAATCCCTAAAATGGACAACCTCATCTAAGTTGTTGGAGGACGTGTAAAAACAGGGATCATGAAAAGAGAGGCCTAGGATATTTCAATAGAATTGACCCCCCTTATAACCCTCACACTAAATATGTCTCTGTTGCAGACAACCTATTATGTGTACATTGTCGTAGATATGGCCACCTTAAGGGCAACTATGATGTTATTCAAAAAACTTTGAAAAGGCAACATTCTGACTACTCTAAAAGAAAAGGTGTGAATGAGGGACCTAGTCCCAAGTCAAAATAGAGTAGAAGATTTTTGCTTGGATGGACCAAGAAAGTTTTGATCAAACCTCTATCTTATTATTGGGAACTCAGACTGAAATGGGTTCCCAAAACTAACAAATGATCTTGTGCAGGAATAGTCAGGAGGAAGCAGTCAGTGTTGGTTCATGGATAGTGGATGCTCAAAGCACATGACTGGAAGGACTAAAAACTTCCTCTTTTTGAAAGAAGTTGAAGGTGGCAGTATCTCATTTGGTGATGGTAAAAAAGGTTATATTTTAAGAATAAGAAAGATTGGTAAATGTTTTGATAAAGCTATTAAAGATGTGTACTATGTTCGAGGCTTGAAGTACAGTCTTCTCAGTGTCTCTAAAATATGTGACAAAGGCAATGAGGTGAAATTCCTGTGAACAACTTGCTGACTAAGGAAGTGATCCTCATAGAAAGAACATAGAGAAACATGTATGTGGCTGACCTTAGAACTACCAAGGAAGACAATCTTACTTGTCTCAAAGTGCAAGATGAGTCAAGTGACCTATGGCATAGAAGACTTGGCCATGTCATTCCATCTTTGATGACCAAACTAGATTCCAAGGACCTAGTTCGTGGATTGCAAAAGCTATATTTCAGCAATATCAAGGTGTGTGCTGCTTGTGCTAAAGGGAAGCAGTCTAAGACCTCTTTTAAATCCAAAAAGGAAGTTACTACCACCCGACCTATTGAACTTATTCATATTGATCTGTATGGTCTTGTTAAGGTTCAAAGTCGTGGTGGTAAGAAGTACATTTTGATAGTGGTTGATGACTATTCAAGGTACACTTGGGTAAAGTTTCTAGGGTCCAAGGATGAATCTATAGAGCTATTGATCATTCTTATAAAAAACATTCAGAATCAGTTCGGAAATAGAGTTGCAGGGATCAGATATGATCATGGTACTGAATTTGAAAATTATAGACTCGATGAATTCTGTGCAGATGAAGGAATCCATCATAATTTTTCAACCCCTAGAACTCCACAGTAAAATGGAGTTGTGGAAAGGAAGAATAGAACCTTGGTGGAAATTGGAAGAACTATGCAGATCGAGTCTGGATTGGCTAAAATTTTTTGGGTTGAGGCTGTTAACAATGCTTGCTACGTGACAAATACTTATTTAATCAGGTCCCTTAAGAACAAGACCCTTTATGAACTCTTGTTTGGAAGGAAACCCAATATCAGTCATTTGAGAGCATTTGGTCTAGGCTAATCCTTCACCGCTTTGAAAAATCTCTGATACTAACCGTCCAATCCAAGAAAACTTCAAATATCCGATGGAGTCAACGGTCTAGGCTAATCCTTCACCGCTTTGATTTTCTTAGGATCAACCGTAATGCCATCACCAAACACCACATGACCAAGAAATACAACTTTTCCCAACAAAAATTTGCACTTGCTAAACATGGCGAACAATTGCTTCTCCCTCAAGGTTTAAAGCACCAATCTCAAGTGATCCCTATGCTCCCTCTCTTTTCGGAAGTAAATCAAGATGTCATCGATAAACACCACCACAAAACTGTCAAAGAATGGCTTAAATACCTGATTCATGAGATCCATAAATACTGCTGGAGCATTGATCAAACAAAATGACATCACCACAAATTTGAAATGCCCATAACCAGTTTAAAATGCTATCTTGGGAATATCACACCCCCTCACCTTCAACTGATGGTAACTCGAACGAAGGTCTATCTTAAAGAAATGAGTAGCCCCTTGGAGTTGATCAAACAAGTCATCAATTCTGGGAAATGAGTACCTATTCTTGACGATCACCTTATTCAACTGCCTATAATCAATACATATTCAGAGAGAACCATCCTTCTTCCTCACAAATAACACGGGAGCACCCCAAGGTGAAATACTCGGTCTAATGTAACCTTTCTCAAACAAGTCCTTCGACTCCTTTAGTTCAGCCGGAGCCATACGATAAGGAAGAATGGAAATAGGTTGAGTATCCAGAAGGAGATCTATGTCAAAATCCACTTCTCTATCGGGAGGAATTTTGGGCAAGTCTTTGGGAAATATATCATGAAACTCATTAACCACTAGAACCGATTCAAGAGTAGGTGACTCACCCTCCACATCTCTGACCTGCACAATATGGTAGATACACCCCTTACAAATCATTCTCTGGGCCTTGAGGTAGGAAATAAACCGACCCCTAACCACAGAATCACTACCCTTCTATTCCAATACGGGCTCATTAGGAACTTGGAACTTAACTTGCCTAGTCCTACAATCAACTGAGGCATATGAAGCATGCAACCAATCCATCCCAAGAATAACATCAAATTCATATATCTCAAGCTCTACAAGATCACCGGGGAAAACTTTATGCAACGCATAAACAGGACAATCAAAATACACTTTCTGGGGAATAATAGACTCACCCACGAGGGTATATACTGAATAAGATTCCCTTAGAGTTTCAGGGCTCAAACCAAATTTAACAACCAATAGAGGAGTCACTAAACATAAATTTGCACCAGGATCAAATAAAGCATAAGCATCAAAATTAAAGACTCTTAACATACCAGTCACGACGTCTGGAGCTTCCTCCACCTCCTGTCGGGCATGAAGAGCATAAAACTTGTTATTCTTGGGACAGAAAACAACATGAACCTTTGGCTGCCCTTGACCGTCGGGGGACACTTGATCTTTCTTTGAACCCCTTGGACAGTCGAAAATCTTGTGGTCCAAACCTCCATATACAAAGCAAGCACCCGAAGCTCTCCTACAATCACCCACATGGTTTTTCCCACACTGGTCACAATAGGGAATTTGTGGACCACCTCTAATTTGTAACTTAGGAGGAGGCACCCTTGGGTTAGTAAACCTCACATTTGAACCTTGGCCCTAGTGGAATCGACAAAATCTGCCACCACCCTTAGAGTTGGAGAACTCACCATTATACTGGGCTCTCTTAGAGTCGTTCACCCTTCGCATGTTGATCTTCTCATGCTCAATCTTTCAGTATAGGTCATGAGCTGGGAGATATCCATGTGTCTAATAAGCATAGCGGTGCAACATTCTTTCACCACCAAGTGAGAAATACCCGAAATGAACTTGTACATTCATTCACGAGTATCAGCTTCTAGCATATGAGCATACTTTGAAAGATTAGTGAATTTGAAAGAATAATTCCTCACAGTCATGCTACCTTGCTTGAGGTTGATAAATTCGGTCATCTTGGCTTCTCGAACTTCCAGAGGGAAGAAACAATCTAGAAAAGCAGACTTGAATTCCTTCCAATCAACCTTAACATCTTCCATTCTCTCCACTAACCACTGATTGTACCACACTTGAGCTACATCCTTCAATTGGTAGGCAGCCAATTCGGCCTTCTCCTCGGAACTGACACCCATAATAGTCAACATATTCGTGAGCTCATCAATGAACTCTTAGGCATCCTCATCACTCTTCGAACCAAAGAATTCTAGAGGATTCATCCTGGTGAAATCCCTCACCCTAAAAGTTGGAGTGCCACCATTCATGGGATTAGTTGGCCAGGCTTGATTAGCCAGCACCTGGGCCAACATAGACACCACATTTAGAAATTTGGCGTGAGTCACTGCTTACTCCATAGGCTCACGAGAGGCTTGTTCCTCAGGGAAAGGAGCCTGTCTAGGAAGGGGATCTCTTCTGGGAGGCATCTTCTGAAAGAGTAACAAGAACACCCCAGTTATGGAAACTTTCAAGACAACTCAAAGCACAACATAAGGGACAATGAAGTGAGAAAATTTCTAGAACGTCATCATAGCCTCTCGCTCATAGGTATGACGCGCATCACACCCATGAACAAGACTCTAAGTGATGCGGCATGTTGGACTTCGAGGATCATCTACAAACCTAGGGCTATGATACCATTTTTGTCACGACCTGAAAGTAGGGCCTAGATGTGACATAGAGAAGGAGAACATGAAAGTCCTCGATCAAGCCATCATAGCATCATCATACACATCATCGGATCGGAAGCGCATATAATAAACAAATAGCACATAAGTCTAGGGGATTCCAAGGCTTTGGACTCAAGCTATGGAGATGTTATCAGGAATGAGATAAATATGAATCATATAGCACATAGCAATTACGTTCTAAGAGGCGGGTAAGTATGAGTCAAGCTATAGGGGAAAGCAGGGTTAGGGACTTTCTACATAAGCACATTCCCAGGCCAATCATATCATAATAGCTTAAGAGGAAACAGAAGCATAACATAAAATACCATCACTCAACATAGATAACCATATCATTACAATTATCACATAGCATAATGTTCAATAGAGTCAATATGTCCCACAATGCCTCTACATAAGATAAGACGGGACCTCGACATATTCTGGGCTCACCCTCAAGTCATAAAGTAAAAGAACATAAAGTAAAGACAAAGGTAGATGAAAATGGGTGTTTCCCTTGGAGTATAGGGCTCACCACAAGCAATAGCTTCAAAAATCTCGATTATCCATCTAGCGGGGGATGAAAGTCACCTCTGGTCCCTATATGGTTAGAGCATGTAGACAAGAAGTATGGGTTAGCACATAATAATGCACTAAGTATGCGAGTATGCAATGCATATGAACATGAGACTACAACCAACTAGATGGCAAGGGCACATACATAGAAGGAGAATATAGGAAAGGATAGTATATCAATATGCCATGAAATCCATGATGCATGAAATGCCATAATGCTTATAATATAGGGGATATGACCATAACCGACATCCAAACTCATGTGAGCTACAACATGAACTTGCACGATGAGGCCTCCAATTGGACGAGAGTAGATTACTTGCCAAAGGTAACCTACACCACATCTTACGATCCGGTCATTTCTGTGTGATGGCCACCCTCCTTATGGCCCAATTATTTTGGAAGGATTTCCATAACATATCATATCATATCATAGTATACCTTACGAGCCTTCTATTTCGACAGCATAACCTATGTTGGCACATAGTTGAGGGAAAGGAATTGGACCCTTGGGGATAACCCACTTACTACTCCAATCCTTTCCAGTGCTAAGTCATCATCCCACAAGAATACGTATACATATATGTACCTTTAAAATGGAACTGAAACACTTGACATCATAACCATGCATAATTAGCCTTAAAGGCCATATCACTTACTTTACTTTAATGCACACGCGACTAAAAGTCGAACACATTTCATAATGATGCTTCATTGGGCTAAAAAGCCAAATACACTTTCATGTCAAACTTCATGCATTAGAGTAGCTTCATACTTGTCATATTATATTGGTGTAAACACCCATGGTTGCTCAAAGATCCATATCATATACATTATGTGATTACATTGTTGTTATGAACCATACTTGTTCAAAATCATTGTCATAAACATATTTGGGACTTAGCCCACATCATATCCTTCATGAAATCCATATTCATGCATACAAATGCCATGATTGATGATGAGAATAGCATGGGTACTAGAATTCATAATTTAAATCCAAATTAAGAAGAATCCATAAGAAATTCAAAGTTAAATCAACAATTATACTTTAATTTAACATTACCCATGCATAAATTAAAGAGTAAGGGGACATGCATACTTGTACCATCTTGAATAAAATTAATTCATCAATTAGGGGCTTAATTCATCTTGAAATCATTAAATAAGAACAACCCACACTTCATTTGCACTAAATCATTCTTAATTCAAAAGACGCATCTCAAGAAAAATCATAATTCATCAAAAATTGAGAAAAGGATTTTGGGTCTTCATGGTTGAA
This sequence comes from Solanum aculeatissimum, assembly GCA_038996855.1. Lineage (NCBI taxonomy): Eukaryota > Viridiplantae > Streptophyta > Magnoliopsida > Solanales > Solanaceae > Solanum > Solanum aculeatissimum. The sequence continues at coordinate 13,459 of JBCEWC010012350.1, forward strand.
AGGGAAATCATGAATCAATCCCACATACCTTGAATTTAACAAGAAGATTGAGAAAATTCTGATGAAGACTTGAATTTCTTCCAATTTCAAGCTTGGTCTTCAATGGTGGATAAGAGGAAATTAAGAGAATTTGGGAAATGAATTGAGAGCTTGAATGAATTAAAATGAATTAGGGTTAAATTTAGGGGTTTTAGGAGAGTTTAGAAAGGCTAAAACAACCCTAGGAATAATTAAAATTACCAATTAACTATTCATAAAATGGAGCAGATAACTGAAACAGTCACTGACGGAAGCATCCACACGTTCCATGTAGTGGCTCACGGACTGTGAACCCTAGTGTGTGGCTTGACTTGGTTCATGCCTTGGCTTGGAATCTTGGAAGACTTTCTAGATCACCCCACGATAGTACTCACGGTTAATGAAGCTGCACACAAATCGTACACTGGTTCGTGGAGCCTCACATGGCCGGGAGTCCTGGCCCTTGGGTCTAGGCAGTCTCTGGACCACTCCACAAAGGCCTTCACGGACCGTGAGGCATCACACGGACCGTGAAGTGGTCTGTAGATCCTCACTTGGTTTCGGCTTTGGTCCCTCACCTAGCCCACTTTCTAGACCAACCCACGGACGCCCTTCATGGGTCGTGAGCCTCCATACGGCTCGTGTCCCCTCCCGTATGGCCCTACATTAGCCAACATTTGCCCTCCTTTTCCAGAATGTTTTCGGCCATAGACAGTCCCACCGAAATAGCCATAACTTCCACATACGAACTTTGATTTGAATGAAACCAATTGCATTTTGAAGATTACTCGAAGAGCTTTGCTTTGATAGGTCATAGTCCATACAGTTCATCTCGTACCAAGAGATGTATCCATTCAAAGTCAGCCCTCCCACACGGTTCCATACAAACTCAATTAACCCCATTACTTTGAATACGACCACTCAAATAGAATTCATGATCATCACTATACAGCTATAACAAGTTCAAAATAGACCTTGATCCACTAGTACAAAGTTCAAAAATTTCCGGGTCGTTGCAAGAATAGACCAAGAATGGTATGCAAGCTAAATAAATCACTATATGGATTAAAACAAGCTAGCAGACAATGGTATGCCAAGCTAACTGAAGCTTTATACTCTAGAGGGTACTCTCATTCATTGAATGACTACTCACTTTTCCACAATAAGACTACAAATTTATTCTAATTTAACTTTCTTGAGCTAACCTGTGATGTTTCTCCCTTTACACTTTATTTCTTTTTCTTTTCAGGAGTTTCCCCATGCACAAGAAACTTGTACACCTCTATCATAGATCAAAACTTTCCATTTGTTTCCAAGTGATGGTAGACCTATTTACCAACAATTAGTAAATGTTTATTTTGTCAGAATCTCATCAAATGTTCACTTTAAATTATTTAAGAGCGAAAAAGAATTATAATCTTATGGTAACAACCCGAAAATTTTCAAAATATACTTATGGTTAGCATTCTATGATGTACTACAAGCTATGGTTGAGCTTTGGTAGCCACGGGTTGAGTTTAAGTGGCCGAAAGCAAATTGGGCTAGTTAGTGGCCTAGAGAGACAGTTTTGGCAGGGTACTTCAAACAGTAATAACCTTTAATGCGGGATTAACCATGTGAGCTACCACATATAAAATTTAATATCTTTGAGTTAGCTTTGCAACACAATTGGATTCACTCTATTTAGAGTTCAGATGAGGGAGATATGGCCCAAACAGTGAGACTGTCTAAAATTCGGAAGCCATTGGAGATAGGCTCAGAAAAGTGGCCAAGGACATTGGCACGGGCCGTGAAACTTTGCACGGTCTGTGTAGTGCCTCGTCAGGTTTTCCAGTGAGCTAGGGGCTGCCTGGAACCACCCCTAAGCCAAGTCTAAGTCAATGGAACCTTGGATGTTTCGTTTGACACCAAACGGCTCGTGTACTGCCTCGTAGAGTAAGGCAGTAGCTTGGCCAAGCCAAGGCTGATAGTTTTGAGGCTGAGTCTGGTTAGACGGTGCCTTACATGACCAGTCATACCTTGTACAAACCATTTAGTGGTTCGTGAAGTGTAACGAAAAGTCCTCCGAAAGTTTGCGCTGAAGATTTTGGCTAAGTGAGGTTGGACGGCAGGGTTGACGGGCCGTGTGCCTTTTGAAGGCACTGAAGCTGCCATTTGGCCACTGTGTATAGTTAAAAGCAGTATTTTATTAATGGTATTTTCATTATTTAATATTTCCTTAAGCCCCTTTTTGGTCCCCTAAGGTCTCCTTAACCCCTAAAACATTCCCTAAAATCTCATTTATCCATTAGAATTCTCCTATACACTCTCTTAAGATCCTAAGGCTCTCTTGACCTCCATTGAAGCTAGCTTGTAGAATTTGGGGAATAAAAGTTTGATTTTGTTGGCTAGTTGCTTGGATTAAGGTATGTGGGACTTGATTCAAGGATCCTCTTTCATCCTTGAAG
>JBCEWC010012351.1:0-15923 GCA_038996855.1 Solanum aculeatissimum
GGTTATGGTTCCATCCCCTCTATACTACGCATTATGGCATTCATGCATCATGACTTTCATGGCATCTTGATATATATTGTCACTTCCTATATTCATTTCTATATATATATGCCCTTGACATATAGGTTACTATAGGCTCATGTGCACATGCATTTGCATGCCCGCATACTTAGTGCTTATGTGCTAACTCATATTTCCATCTACATGTTCTAACCATGTAGGGGCCGGAGATGATTCCTACCTTCCACCGGGCAACGCTTGATTTATCTTGAAGACTTGTTATGGTGAGCCCTTTTGTTCAAGGGCAATAGACACTTCCCATCTACCTTAGTATTTGCTTATTTTTGGTACTTTCATTTTGAGGGCGAGCCTCAAAGTATGTTGAGGCCCTCGCTTATCTTATGTAGAGGCTTATGGACAAACTCTAAACTCTTGTACTCCGACTTGAATGTTGAATGTTATGCTTATAGAAATTTTGCTTATTAGTCTTGATTATGAGGATTATAATTTATTATGCTTATGATATGAAGGTTGGGGATTTGAATGACTATGTGCCTATGTGGTAAATCCCATAATCCCGGTGTGCCACCATAGTTGAATTCCCCCTTCCCATTCCCTTAGAGATTATTGTTATGTTTTGCGTAAACTCATGTTTATCCCATTCCCGAAAATGTTCCCATAGTTTGAGTCCCAAGTGTCGAATTTCTTAGGGCTTATGTGTTATATCCTTAGCTTCCGCGTTTCCGAATCGATGATGTGTGTAATGATGCTATGATGGCTTGATCGAGGACTTTTGGGTTCTCCTTCGCCATCTTACATCTAGGCCCTCTATCTGGGTCATGACATAAATTGAAGTTAAGCATCTCCTTTCATCCTCAAACCAATGGGCAAGCCGAAAGAACAATTCAAACATTAGAAGACATGTTGAGGGCTTGTGTCTTGGAATTCAAAGGATATTTGTATGATCATCTACCTCTCATCGAGTTTGCCTACAACAATAGTTTCCACTCAAGTATCGAGATGGCACCATTTGAGGCTCTTATGGTAGACGATGTAGATCAATGTTGGATGGTTTGAGATTGATGAAATAGCCTTGATTAGACCAGATTTGGTTATGGATGCCATGGAAAAAGTGAGGCTCATAAGAGAAATATTGAAGATCTCTCAAAGTAGACAAAAGTCTTACTCCAATATGAGGAGAAAGGAACTTGAGTTTAGTGTTGATGATTGGATTTACTTGAAGGTGTCACCCATGAAGGGTGTGGTCCGATTTGGCAAGAAAGGGAAGTTGAGCCATAGGTATGTGGGACCTTATAAAATCATGAGAAGGGTTGGCAAGGTGGCTTATGAGTTAGAGCTGCCATTGAAAATAAATATGATTCATCCAGTCTTCCATGTGTCAATGTTGAGGAAGTTCATAGGGATCCAAATTCCATAGTCCCATTAGAAGATGTGAATGTTAAGGACCATTTGACATATGAAGAAGTTTTAGTGGTGATATTGGATAGGCAAGTGTAGAGGTTGAGGAACAAATATATAGCATCCGTTAAAGTCCTTTGGAGGAACCAACAAGTCGAAAGTGCAACTTAGTAAGTGAAAGTGGACAGGATGAAATGATATCCTTATCTTTTCCACTCTACTCAAGCCTAAGGTAATAAGATAATTATATTTAAAGTGTCAAGTCATGTCATTCATCCCCTAGATTTCATATTGCATACATTCATACTCATGATAAGCATGTTTTGATACTATTTGACTCATAAATTCAAAGTTTACACGAATATGATGTTTAAGTTGCATTAATGCATTTATGTTGGGGCTGAAGTTTGTCTTGTTACACCTCTCAAGCATATTCTCATAACATCCGGGGATGAATGTTCCCAAGGGGAAGATATTCTAACACCTCCCACGTGACTTGGAATGTTCTTATGGAGTATTTTTTGAATATCAAAAGTTTCGTGCATTTTTCCAGCAAATCTGAGTCTCTATTCATTTTTAAGAGGAAAAAAGTCTTCTTCGATTTTTTGGTCAACCGTATTGAAAAATAACTTTTTAGTTGAATTTCCCTTAACCAAAAAAGTATGCGGAAAATTTGTACCGCAAAGATAGTCCCAGATAGTACAAAAGTGACCTAAACTCATTTCTAGGTCAAAACAGGAGAAAATTCAACTTCGCGCAAAAATGACCTTCATGGAAGCAAGTCCGCATCGCCCATTTGTTCTCCCTATGTGTAAACTTTTCCAAAAGTTTCTAGAATTAAATAAGATCAATTGGGACTAATACTAATACCCTTATATGCATAAATTCCCAAAACTCCTCTCATTTTTAGCCCTAAATCTCTCTCAAATTCTCTCTGATTCCTCCCAAAACCTCTCTAAATTTCTTCCATCAAGTTCGTCCAAATTCTTTGGGTTTAAGCCTCCTCCATTTAAGAACAAGAATCAAGGTGATTCTCCCAAGCTCCTTCCAAGTATCCTTCATCAAGTTTCAAGACCTTAAGGTATATGGGTCTTTCATCCATGGGTTTTGTCACGCCCCAAGCCTAGGGCCTAGACATGACACGGAGAATGGAGACCTGAAGGGACCCCAAACAAGCCTCTTAAGCATACATAGCACATCCTTGGTTTCTTGGAAGCATAAATAGGCAACAAGCATGCAACAAGTAATTTCTAAGGGAATCGGGACTTTGGACTCAAGCTATGGGACTGTTATGGGGAAGAAAATTAGCATGTATCACATAGCATATGAGTCTAAGGGATATGTAAGTATGACGCACACTATGGTGGCATTTAGGGACTTGGGAGTTGGGACTTCCAACTCATCCATACAAAAAGCATTCAACACATAAGAGGGAATAAGGCACTAAAGGAAATCTCTAATAGTACATGGACATAATAAGACTCGAGTTCATAGTATACAACCCATATATCCAAAGACATCTCTAAATAAAAATTGAACGGGAGCCAAGATATCTCCTGGACTCACCCTCAAATATAGTATCCAAAAATAGAGAAGTCAGATTAAAAGCATGAAAGTAAGTGTATATTGTCCACGAAAGTGTAGGACTCACTAATAGAAATTCTTCACTCGAATCGTCTAACCACGCGGAGGAGGAGGATGATGGATGTGAACTTTGTTTCCTACATGGTTAGATCATGTAGGAAAAAACTATATGTTAGTACATTTGAATGTACTAAGTATGTGGGATGCAATACAACAAAGATCATAAGGCATAGATAAAAAATATGTATATCAAATCAACGGGTATATGCTCAATATGTCATGAATGCTCAATGTTTTAGTGAAAATATGCATGAGTCATCAAGCCATATATTATATCATACATAGATAGGAAGGGACCATAACCGACATGTATCACCAAGTGAGCTATTTTGATATTCACTCCACACCGTACATGGAGTGATCTACCTTGCCAGGGTAAACCAAACATTCACCTTACGGGAACACCACCCTTTTTGGTTAATGCCTTATAATAACCTTATGGGAACACCATCCTTTTCAGTTAACATATGATAAAAGCCTCACAGGAAGACCACCTTTTTTGAAATTCAATTTAACATGTACTGTATGGGATCACCACCCTTTTTGGTCATTCATGCAACTTAAGTGATATGGTTCCATTAGCTAATTCACAAACCTATGGTGGTAACATAGTTATGGGACAATGGTTATCTACTAAAGTTCGCTTAGTGCTAGGTCTCAATCCCAAGGAATATTCAAAATCATACGTATTGATATAATATGCAAAGCATTACAATGTCATAATATTTCTTTCATAGAGTAGTTCATCAAAACCAAAACTTCATCATATCAATGTAGGGCTTCATAACTTTCACAATCTTTTTCATATCCCGTATCATGCATAATAGCCCTGTCAAAACTCACATCATTAATAGTTTGCATGATCTTGCCTTAGGGCCATCAACGACTTAGAAGCTTGGCATACAACTTTAGTCAAATCATGTTGGGTGCATATACATAACTTAAAACCATGCAAGTCATGAATAAGTGCCATGAGAGGTGCAAAATAGACTCACTTGGTCATTTGTAAAAGAACCCACCAAATTATAGTAAAACTTGATTAGGGCATTATCAAACCCCCATACAAATCATAAATTTCACATGGTATTTCACTTCAAAATAATACATAAGGATGAACCATCATAAAATACTCCATATTATCCTCATATGAAAAAAGTTCAAAAATCATCATGTATTTCCATAGCTTGAGAAGACAAACAAGGAGAGGGAATGGTTGAGCTTAGTGGAGAGAAGGTCCCCACTAATCAAAACCCACATACCTTAGTGATTTAATGAAGGAAAATTGAACTTAGAGTTGAGGAAATCTAAAACCTTATCTTGTTTTCTTCTTCTTGAAACCTTGAAGGACTTAGGAGTATTTGAGAGATTTTTGGGACTTAGGTTTTGAGAGAATGGGTTGAAGTGGTGGGGCTTGGGGGTGTATAAGGCTGGAATAGGGCTCATTAAAGGCTAAAATGACATAGTATAGACATTAAATAATAGGAAAAGGTCGGAATTGCCCTTTTAAAAAGTTTGTTAGAATGGACCACGAGACCCCATTTATGGGTCGTGCTCCAACTTACGGGTCGTAGGTGATGGTCTTGTCTGGTGCCATTTCTGTCTCTCAGAAACTTTTCTCTGAATCACATTCCATGACTTGACTTACATCTCGTAAGTCATTTCATGAGCCATCTGATAGCCCGTACCTTGAATCCATGAAAATTCCAATTCTTAGTAATCTTGATCATCATTCCACGAGTAGGGGTTACAGCTCATGGAAGAACTTACAACCCACAAAGGCTTTCGGACCACTGATACTTGGAGAAATTTTCCAGACTTCATTTTCCCTTGTACTTTCATACCTTTCAACATATGGGGCCTTACAATATCTCCTCTATGGGAACATTCATCCTTGAATATGCTAAAGGCAAGCTCTAAAGAATACAATACATGCATCATATGCAAAATGCAACATTTGTATAGTGAAAATCCTTAAACCATGCTTCAAATAACATTCATAATACAAATCTCAAAATCATATGCTCATGCATAAATGACAAGGAAATGACATGGAAGGAAATGAGATTCTTAAATAGGAAAGTCATGGTACCTCAACTTGATTAGAATGGAAGAGATAGGGGTATCATTTTCTCATATCCTCTTCGGCTTCTCAAGTTGCACTTATGACTTGTTGGTTCCTCCAAAGGACTTTGACAGATGTTATGCCCTTGTTTCTCAACTTCTTGAATTACCTATCCAATATTTCCACTAGGACTGCCTCATAAGTCAAATTCTCCTCAAGATTCACCACTTCTAAGGGCACAATGGAATTTGGGTCTCCAACACACTTCCTCGACATGGAGTGATGGAAAATCGAATGGAGCATGCTCATTTCCATAGGCAACTCTAATTCGTAAGCAACTTTACCAACATACCTCATGATCTGGTATGGACCTACATAACAAAGCTTAACTTTCCTTTCCTGCGAAAATGAATCACACCTTTTGATGAAACCTTCAATTACACCCAATCATCAACTTTGAATTCAAGGTCTCAACATCTAGTATCGACATAGGAATTTTGCCGACTTTGAACTTCTTTCAACCTCTCCTTTATCATTCTTACCTTCTACAAAACTTTCATGACCAAATTTGGACCCAACAAAGCCATCTCCCCTACTTTAAACGATCCAACCGGAGATCTACAACGTCTAACATATAAAGCTTCAAAGGGAGCCATTCCAATGCAAGAGTGGTAGCTATTGTTATAGGAAAACCCAATGAGTGGAAGATGATCATCCCAACTCCCTTAATGTCCAAGACACAAGCCCTTAGAATATCCTCAAGAATTTAAATGGTCTTTTAGGCTTGGCCATCCATTTGTGGGTGAAATGTCATACTAAGCTTGACTTTCGTACCAAGGCCCTTTTGAAAGGACCTCCAAAAATGCATTGTAAATTGAGCATCTCGATTCGAAATAATGGATAACAAGAACCCATGCAATCTAACTATCTCATGAATATACAACTTGGCATAATCGTCGGCACCATAAATTATTTTAGTTAGTAGGAAATGAGCTGACTTTGTCACCCTACCAACAATAACCCAAATGGAATCAAAGTATTTTCTAATCTATGGCAACCCAACCAAAAAATTCATGTTGATCTCTTCCCACTACCAAATAGAATCACTTTCCTTAAATCTCTATACATCTTAGAAATACTGGGGTGAATGGAGTAAGATAACCTATGAACCTCACTCAAGATCAAGTCTTTCAAGCCATCAAAATCTGGCACACACAACCTACCTTGGTACCTAAGGACATCATCTACCCTTTGGGAGAAAACCTCCACCTTGCCATCCTTCGCCAATGATTTCAATTCCACCAAAGTGGGATCAAAGTCTTTCTTGGATTTGACTTCTTTGATCAAGGAAGACTTAGAACCATCTACTACCACCGCACCACCACTTTTGTCTTTATTCAATCTAACCCCCAATCTCGCCAACCGGTAAACTTCTTTTACCAATTCTTTCTTGCTTTCCTCAATGTGAACCACACTTTCCATGGACACCTGACTTAGAGCATCAACCACAATATTATCCTTACTCAAATGGTAGTGCATGCTCATGTCATAGTCTTTAAGGAACTCCAACCACCTTCTTTTACAAAAATTTAGATCTCTTTGAGTGAACACGTATTGGAGACTCTTATGGTCGGTGAACACGTCTACATGAACCCTATATAAATAGTGATGTCATATCATCAAAGCAAACACTAAGACTTTTAATTCAAGATCATGGGTGGGGTAATTGCGCTCATGTACCTTTAGTTGCCTAGAAGCAGTGACAATGACTTTACCACTTTGCATCAACACACACCCCAAACTGATTCTTGAAGCATCACAATTTACCACAAACCCTTCTAACCCTTTCGGTAGAGCCAAAATAGGAGCAGATGTAAGTTTGTCCTTCAATGTTTAAAAACTTTTCTCACATTCATCAGTCCACACAAATTTAGCATTCTTTTGTGTCAACCTTGTTAAAGGGGAAGCAATTGAAGAAAAACCCTCAACAAATCTCTAGTAGAACCCCGCCAAGCCCAAGAAACTCCTAATGTCCATTGGAGTCAAGGGTCTAGGAAAATTTCTTATCGCCTCTATATTTTTTAGATCCACTTGAATGGCTTCACCTAACACCACATGACCTAGGAATGCAACTTTCTTCAATCAACATTCACATTTATCGAACTTAGAAAATAATTTTTCCTCTCTCAACATTTGCAATACTAGCCTCAAATATCTCGCATGCTCCGCTTCACTCTAGGAATAGATCAAAATATCATCAATTAATACCACCACAAACATGTCAAAGTAGGGCTTAAATACCCTATTCATGATGTTCATAAATATCGACGGAGCATTAGTTAGGCTGAAAGACATCACCACAAACTCAAAATATCCATATTTAGTTTAGAAGGCTATTTTGGGAATATCACACTCCCTCACCCTCAATTTATGATGCCCAGACTGCAGGTCAATCCTTGATAAGTAACTAGCCTCTTGAAATTGATCAAATAGGTCATCTATCCTTGGAGAGGGATACTTGTTCTTTATGGTGACTTTATTGAGTTGCCAATAATCGATGCACATTATAAGTGAACTATGTTTTTCCTTACAAAACAAACTGGCGCACCCCAAGATGACTTGCTAGGTCTTATGAAACCTTTTTGCAACAAATCTTTCAATTGGTCCTTTAACTCCGCTAGGGCCATTTTGTAAGAAGGAATAGAAATGGGTTGAGTGTCAGGGAGGAGGTATATACTGAAGTATATTTCCCTTTTGGGAGGAACACTGGAAGCTCATTAGGAAAGACATAAAAAAACTCACTAATCACCATAACTGACTCAATGGGAGGGACTTTAGACTCAACATTTCTAACCCTTACGAGATGGTAAATACAACCCTTTGAAACCAACTTTTGATCCTTAAGACACGAGATAATTTTACCCTTGACCACTGAGTCAAGACATTCCCACTCAAGGGTGGGTTCATTGGGCAATTGGAACTTAACCTTGCGGTTCTACAATCTATGGAAGTATGATATGCATTAACAAATCCATCCCAAAAATAATAACAAAATCTACCATGCCGAGTTCAACAAAATCAAAAGTTAAGACTTTTGCAATATTGACACAGGGAAACCTCTATAAACTCTTTTAGCAACAATGGACTTACTGATGAGAGTTGACACTTCAAAAGGCTCACATAATAACTCGGGACACACATGGAGTCTATTAGAAACAAAAGGAGTAGTGAAAAAGAGAATGGTACCTAGGTCTAATAAAGCATATACATTGAAATCAAAAACATCAATATATCAATAACAACATCGGGCACCTCATCGACCCCTAGACTCCCTTAAAGAGCATAAAACCAGTTATGATGTGGAGTGCCTCCTTATTGGCCACCCCATACCCTTTGATCACCATGGGCACCTTGTCCTTGGAGACGACCATGTTTACCCTTGTTTGGATAATCTGGAATCTTGTGGCCAATCTTGTCATACCCAAAGTAAGCATCCATATCTCTATAGCATCTACACCATGATTCTTGTCACACCTTCCATACCTTAGGATGATTTGACCATCCTTTTCACCTTAAGCTCTAGGATTGGGCACCAAATCATTAGTGAATCATTGTCCTTGGGCATTGGAGGACCCTTGGCCTTGGAATTTGTGGCCTTGTTGAAAATAACCACCTTTGGTGCCTTGGAAACCTCTATCAAGTGGAGCTCTCTTGGACTCCCCCATCCTTCTCTTTCTAAGCTTCTCCTCCTCAAGTTGTTCAGCGTATGTCATGAGCCGATATATGTCTATATCCCCAATAAGCATGGCGACACAACACTCCTCATCAATCAAATCAAACACACCCAAAACAAACTTGTGCATTTTTACCCTAGTATCGATGACCAAGTGAAAAGAATACTTTGAGAGGTCATTGAATTTAAGGGAATACTCCCTCACACTTATCGAACTTTTCTTGAGGTTCATAAACTCTATCATCTTTGCTTGTCTCAACTCAATTGGAAAGAAGCAATCAAGGAAAGCAACTTTAAACTCTTTCTAGGGTATAGGCTCATCGTTTTCTCTTCGCCTACCATTGATTGTATCAAGTTTGAGCAAGGACTTTAAGTTTGTAGGCCACCAATTCCACGTTTTCTTCTGAACTTACCCCCATAATAGCTAAAACCTTGTATACCTCATCAAGGAACTCTTGGGGATCCTTTTCAACTTTAGAGCCATAGAACTCTAGAGGGTTCATTCTCATGAAGTCCCTCACCCTTGAGGCAGGGGTACGAACATGAATATCTTGGACCCTTGGTTGGACATGGCCCTAGAAAATAAAGTAACCACATGCCAATATTTGGCATGAGCGACTCTTTCTTCTTCTTAAGTGACTTGAGGAGCTGGAGGGGCTAATTCACCCTCGGGGTTAGGAGTTTGTCAAGCTATTCTTCTTAGAGGAATGATCTAAAATAGAAAAAAGGTCATCCATTAGGAATAAGAAACCTCAATCCAAATCTAAAGCACAATATATAGTATAAAGAAGTGAATCATTTCACTAAGATGCCTCACAGCCTCCTATTCATGATTGTGGCACACTTCCCAATCATGAACAAAAGTAGTTTGTTGGATTTTTTAGGACCATTAACAAACCTAGTGCTCTAATACCAAGCTTTGTCATATCCCAAGCCTGTAGCATAGACGTGACAAGGCAAATGGAGAACTCCAAGGGACCCCAAACAAGCCTCTTAAGCATACATGACACATCCTTGGTTTCTCAGAAGCATAAATAGACAACAAGCATATAACTCAGAAACACCACCCTTTTTGGATAATTCCTCATAATCACCTCATAGGAACATCATTCTTTTTAGTTAACATATGATAAGAGCCTTACGAGAACACTACCCTTTTCAGAATTCAATTTAACATGTACCGTATGGGATCACCACCCTTTTTGGTCATTCAAGCAACTTAAGCTATATGGATCCATTAGCTAATTCACAAACTTTTGGTGGCAACATAGTTATGGGATAATAGTTATCTACCAAGTTCTACTCGGTGCTAGGTCTCAATCCCAAGAAATATTCAAAATCATATGTATTGCTATAATATACAAAGCGTCATAATATTTCTTTCTTATACAAAGCGTCATAATATTACTCATGGATGTCATATTGAGCTTGTTTATATTATATATGATTATGCATCTTGTATATAAAGCATATAAATCTGTTGTTGCATTGGATCTCACATACTAGTACATTCAAAGTACTAATGCATACGTTTTGCCTACATGGTCTAACCATGTAGGGATCAAAGCACTTCCTCATCCACCTCCTCTTTGTGAAGACATTGTGTTATGGTGAGTCCTCTACTTTAAGAGCAATTCCTATTTTCTATCTAGATTGCTATATTGAGACACGATTACTTTACTTCTTATTTTGAGGGTGAGCTTGGGACATATCTTGGTCCCCGTCCTACTCTTGTTTATAGGTGTTGTTGGATACTTATGCTATGTATGTACTATGGGATGACTAAGTTTCTATGGAGATTTATCCTTTAGTCCCCATCCCTTATTTGGTGTTGATTGACGTTGTTGATATTGATGGAAAGTGATGATCTTCCTAAGTCCTTACTTCCCATAGCTTGAGTCCTATTAACCCTCCCGTTAGACTTTTTTTGAGTGGATGATAGAAATTTCTTCCTTCTTTTTATCCCCATAGCTTGAGTCCAGAGTCTCGATTCCCTTAGATTAAATTGTTAAATGCTTGTTTTATATTCTACAACTAAGGATGTTCTTAAGTTACGCTATTAGGCTTGTTTGGGGAACTCTTTTGCCATGTCACACATAGGCATTAGGCTTGGGTCGTTACACCCTTTGGCTCCCCATGTTCCTCAAGACCCTCAAGCTGAACAAGTGACTAATAAGGTGTTTAGGGCCGTTATCACTATGTTGGCCCAAGTTATTGCTTCTCTAAAGACTCCTACCTAAGATTCTAGGGTAACAGACTTTTCTAGAATAAACCTCCTAGATTTTTATGGTTCCAAAGTGGGTGAGGACCCACAAGGGTTTATTGATAAGGTCTACAAAGAGGTTGAGATTATAGGGGTGTTTTTCCAAAAGAAAGTGGAGTTGGCAGCTTACCAACTTAAGGGAGTTGCTCAAGTTTGGTTCATATAATAGAAATATGAGAGGAGTGATGAGAAAGGTCCTATTGGTTGGGGAGGTCTTCAAGGCCGCTTTTCTTAATCATTTCTTTCTCCTTGAGCTAAGCGAAGCGAAGGTGGTGGAGTTTATGAATTTGAAAAAAGATTCTATGAGTGTGAGGGATTATGCCCTCAAGTTCACATAGTTGTCTAAGTAAGCTCCTCCTTTTATAGTCGATCCTACAGCCCATATGAACAAATTTATTTTGGATGGGTCCGATTTGATGAAGATGAAATGTAAGATGGCATTGCTTGTCAAAGAAATGGATGTTTTTCGACTTATGACTCATGCCAAATAAATAGAGAGTGAGAAATAATGAAGGTGAGGGAGTCCAAGAGGGCTAGACTTAATGGTGGTTTTTCTCATGCTAAAATTGGTAGTGGTCATTTCTAAATAAGGCCAAAGGTCATATAAGGTGCTAATCAAGGTTTTATGGTGCCTACACCTAAGGTACAAGGTGATGTTGCTAAGCATGGTGCTACTCCTCCTAGGTGTCCCAAGTGTGGGAGGAACCATGGAGATGATTGTTTGAGTGTCCTAATATTGCTAACAAAGATAGACGTGGATATCCTCAAGGCCAAATATCTCAAAAAGGAAAGGTGCAACAAGGTTCCCAAGCTCAAGGAGGTGGTCCACATGGCAACCAATTTTATGCTCTTCATGCTAAGCAAGAAGTTATGGAGTCTCCCAATGTGGTTATGGGTATGTTATAGGTCTTTGACTTTGATGCATATACTTAACTTAACCTTAGTGCCAATATGTCTTCTTTTACTCCTTATCTTTCCATAAAGTTGGATGTTTCCCCCAAAATATTGAAAGAACCATATTCGGTCTATAGCCTAGTTGTGAGTCGGTTCTAGCCAAGAAAGTTTATAAAAATTGTCCTATTGTGGTATTGCATAAAGTCTTTCCATGTGATTTTGTTGATCTAGACATGATCGATTTTGATGTTATTCTTGGCATGGATTGGTTGCATTCATCATATGCCTCTTTTGATTGTAGAACCTATAGACTCGAATTCCAAGTTCCTAATGAATCTATTTTTGAGTGAAAGAGAACCAGTTCGATGTTCAAGGATAAGTTTATCTCCTATATGAAGGCTAGGAAAATGATTTCTAAGGGATGCATATATCATGTTGTCTGGGTTAGGAATGTGGAGTTCGAAATTCCTACTCTTAATTCAGTTCCTATAGTTAATGAATTTCTCAATGATTTACCTGGTATTCTTCCCGAAAGGAAAATTGACTTTGGCATTAATCTTCTACCAAATACTCAACCCATTTCTATTCCTCCATATCGAATGGCCCCAGAGGAGTTGAAAGAATTAAAGAAAAAATTGAGGGATTTGGGTTTATAGGTCCAAGTATGTCTCCATAGGATGCTCCCGTATTATTTGTGAGAAAGAAGGATGGTTCACTTCGGATGTGTATGGATTATCGACAATTGAATAAGGTGACCATTAAAAATAAGTATTCACTTTCAAGGATTGATGATCTATTTGACCAATTTCAATGTGCTAGTTACTTCTCCAAAATTGATCTTTGGTTTGGGCATCATTAATTGAGGGTGAAGGAGAGTGATATTCCCAAGATGGTATTTTGGAAAAGGTATGGGCATTATGAGTTCTTGGGTATGTTAGTTGGGTTGACAAATGTCCTCGTCATCTTTATGGATTTGATTAATCGAATATCCTATCTAGACATATTTGTGGTAGTTTTCATTAATGATATATTGATTTATTCCCAGAGTAAGGAGAAACAAATGGGTCACCTAAGAATTGTGTTACAAATCTTGAGAGATAAGTAATTATTTGTCAAATTTAGCAAGTGTGAATTTTGATTAAGAGAGATGGCATTCCTTGGTTATATTATGTCTGGTGATGGTATTATGGTTGATTCTAAGAAGACGGAGGTAGTGAAGAATTGCCTAGACCATTGTCTCCTTCAGATATTAGAAGTTTTTTGGGTTTGGCCAAATATTATAAGAGATTTGTTTAAAGATTCTCCTGTATTGCATCGCCTTTGACTAGGTTGACCCAAAAAAGGTGAAATTTTAATGGTTGAATGAATGTGAGAAGAGTTTTCAAACATTAAAAGACCATCTTACTTCAACCCCTATTTTGACATTACTAAAAAGTTCAAATGGATTTGTTGTCTATTGTGATGCCTCACATGTCGGACTAGGTTGAGTGTTGATGCAACATGGTAAGGTCATTACATATGCTTCAAGGAAATTGAAGGTTCATGAGAGAAACTTCCTAGTGCATGATCTTGAGTTGTTTGTCATTGTGTTTGCATTGAAAATATGGTGTCACTATATATATGGGGTACATGTTGATATATTTACTGGTCATAAGGGCTTGCAATATGTTTTTAGCCAAAGGGACTTGAACCTTAGGTAAAGGAGATAGCTAGAATTGCTTATGACTATGATATGAGTGTATTGTATCATCTGGATAAGGCAAATATTGTGGTCGATGCTCTTAGTAGGGTGTCTATGAGGAGTGTGGCTCATGTGAAGGACGAAACAAAGGAGTTGGTAAAGGATGTACACTAGTTAGCCCAATTGGGTGTAAGATTGAGCAATTCACAATTGGGTAGTATTCTTGTGCATAATGGAGTAGAGTCACCATTGATAGAGAAGGTCAAGGAAAAGCAAGATATGGGTTCTGCTTTGGTGGAGTTGAAGAAGTTGGTAGATGAAAAGAAGGTTAAGGTTTTCTCATGATGGGGATATGGGGTATTTTGTTACCAAGGTCAATTATGTGTTCCAAATGTTGATGTCCTAAGAGAGATGATATTGAGTAAAGATCATGACTCACAGTATTCTATTTACCTTAGATCCACCAAAATGTATAGAGATTTAAGGGAAGTGTATTGATGGAATGATATGAAGAAGGATATAGAAAAGTTTGTAGTGGAATGCCTAAATTGCCAATAAGTGAAGGTTGAATATCAAAGGTTGGGAAGCTTAGCTCAAGACAGTGATATTTCTATATGGAAATGGGAGCATGTAAGCATGGCTCTTGTTTTGGGTTTTCCTAAGACTAAAAGGCAATTTAATTCTATATGGGTGATTGTGGATAGGATGACAAAATCAACCTATTTTCTACTAGTTAAGACATTTTATAGTGCGGAGGATTATGTCAAGATATATATTAAAGAATTGGTAAGACTTCATAGTGTGTATTTATCCATAATTTTGGATCGTGGTATTCAATTCACATCATACTTTTGGAGGTATTTTCAAAGGGGATTAGGTACCAAAGTAAATTTAAGTACCACATTTCATCCCCAAATAGATGTGCAAGCTGAGAGAACAATTCAAACATTGAAAGATATATTGAGGGCATATGTGCCTGACTTCAAGGTAAATTGGGATGATCATTTACTTTTGATTGACTTTGCATACAACAATAGCTATTATTCAAGCATTGAGATGGCACCTTTTTAGGCTCAATATGGGTGGAGATGCAGGTCTCCAATAGGATGGTTTGAAGTTGGAGAGATGTCTTTGATTAGTCTCGATTTAGTACTTGAGGCTATGAAGAAAGTGAGACTCATAACGGAGAGATTGAAAATAACTCAAAGTCACCAAATGTCATATTTTAATGTTAGAAAGAGCAATCTTGAATTCAATATGGATGATTGGGTATATCTCAAGGAATCTTGAATTCAATATGGATTATATTGAATCTTGAATTCAATATAATGTAACAACTCGAAATTTTTTGAAAACTCCTTATGGTTGGTCTTATATGATGTACTACTGGTCATGGTTGAGTTTTGGTAGCCACGGGTTGAGTTTAAGTGGCCGAACGAAAAATGGATCCTTTGGTGGCCTAGAGAGGTCGTTTAGACAATGGACTTCAAATTGTCATTACTTTTGATGAGGGTAAATGCGTGTGGTCTTCTATATATCAAATTTAATCTCTGTGAGTTAGCTTTGCAACGCAACTGGTTTTACTAGTTCAGAGTTCGGATGAGGGAGTTATGGCCTAAAAAGTGGGACTACCTGAAATTTAAAAGACGTTGGAGATAGGCTCGGAAAAATGGCCAAGGACATGTCCACGGTCCGTGAAACTTATCACGGTTCGTGTGGGGTGTCTTGAAGTGGTCCAGTGAGATAGAGGTGTCTAGGAACCACCCCATGAGATAAGTCATAGGCCACGTACCACTAAACGGTCCGTGTGCACTTTGACGGTCTGTGGACTGTCACGTCAAGTGGGACAGTAGCATGGCAAGACTGTGGTTAGACTAAATAGCTAAGGCAGGGATCACGGGACAGGGGGACGGTCCGTGCACCCCCAAATGGCCCATCAAGATTGTCCGTCAAGTGTTCCAAAAAGTCCTCCGAGAGTTCGCGTTGAAATATTGGCTAAGTACATTTTGATGGAGAATTTGGAACGGTCCGTGTGACCAGTACACGATCACTGTAGCAGTCCGTATGACACTTCTTAGTCTTGAAAAGTTCCGTTTCATTAAGGGTAATTTCGTGATTTAACATTTTCCTAAGCCCCTTTTAGGTATCCCAAGGTCTCCTAAACCCCTAAATCATTCCCCAAACCCTCATTCATCCATTCAAACTCTCCTACATTCACTTTGGGAAT
>JBCEWC010012352.1:0-15923 GCA_038996855.1 Solanum aculeatissimum
TAATTTAAAGAGAAGGGTTCTTGGGTCTTCATGGATGAAAGGTAATCCATGAATCAAACCCACATACCTTGAGATTAATCAAGAGAAATGAATGGATTTGCAAGAAAGATGATTTTCCCAAAATTTCTTTAAGCTTTTAACAATGTAGGCCAAGAGGATAGAGAGAATTTTGGTGAGGATTGAAGAGTGTTAGAATGGATGAAAGGCGATTAGGGTTTGATTTAGGGGAGTTAGGAGACCTTAGAAAGGCTAAAAGGGGCCTAGGATTTAATTAAATTACGAATTAACCATTAATGAAATGGAATAGATCACATAAAATAGTGTCTCACGAAGGACCCCCAGTGGTCTTGTACTAGCTCACGGGTCGTGGTCCGGCCCGTGAGACTTCACTTGGTCTTAGCTTTGGCTTGAACTATCGGGGGACTTTCTGGACCAACTCACGAGGGGCCTCACGGACCGTGTAGCTGCACACTGACCATGTACTGGTCCATGGAGCATCACTTGATCTGGAGTCCAACCCCGAACCTTAGCAACTCTCTGGACCAACCCACGGGACCCTTCACGAGCTGTGAAGGTTCACACGGACCGTGAAGTGGTTCGTAGGGCCACACTTGGTCCATGGCTTGGCCCCCAACCCCTAGGAGCATACTGGACAGAACCACAAACACCACCACGTATCATGAACCACAAAACAGTTTGTGGTCCCACATATAGACCCCAATCCGGAACCCTTTTCCAGTATACTTCCAATTATGGGTAGTCTCACTACAAGGGTCATAACTTTAAAATACAAACTCCAAATTGAGTGAAACCAATTGTGTTGCGAAGATAACTCAAAGAGATATGATTTTATATATAGTAATTCACACAGTTCATCTCGTACCAAAAGATATGGCCTCTCAAAGTCAGTGCGCCCTAAACGGCCTTACAACCTTCCACCAAAATGATTCCCTTGAATCTGGCCACTTAAATACAATCCATGGCTACCAAAATTCAATCATGATAAGTTCAACACTAACCTTGACCAACCATTATGAATTTAAAAAATTTTCAGATCGTTACAGTCACAGTCAAGTCTATCATTGCTCTAGCAATATCCAGATAATGGGATTTATTCCAAATTGATATGTTCAATGCATTCCTCTGAGGTGACCTGTGTGAGGAGGTTTACAAAGACATATCTAAGGGTTTCAAAAGTCATAGGGATACTAAGGTATACAAGCTACAAAAGTCACTATATGGGCTTAAACAAGCCTCAAGATAGTAGAACATAAAGTTGACTAAAACATTAGCTAGAGATGGATTTACTCAAAGCAATCATGATTATTCTTTATTTACAAAGAAAAAGGATGCAAGTATTTTCATGATACTAGTCTATGTAGATGATATATGAATCATAAGGAGCTACATGAAGATGATTAGTGATGCTAAAGAAGCACTATACAGACATTAAAGGTAAAAGACTTGGGGGATCTTAAGTATTTCCTAGGAGTAGAAGCGTTGAGGTCAAATTCTAGAATATTGTTGAATTCAAGGAAATATGTGCTAGAATTGATTTCATACACGGGACTAAGTGGAGTGAAGCCTTCAATTATACCTTTGGAAACTAATGCTAGATTAACAAGTGCAAAAGTTGATAAAGTAATAGAAAGCCAGGGTGTTACCTTATTAACAAATATTGGTGTTTATTAAATACTAATGGGAAAACTATTATGCCTAACTATAACAAGGCCAAATATCATCTATGTTGTGCAAGCACTAAGTCAATTTTTACCAAAGTCAAAGAAATCTCATTAGGAAGTTGTTCTAGAGTAGTAAGATACTTGAAACTGTACCAGCATAAGACATTCTTATGAGTTCACTGCCTAGTCAAGAGCTCACATGTTGGTGTAACTCAGATTGGGTAGCTTGCCCAAACACCAAAAGGTTTGTGATAGGCTACTTAGTCAAATTTGGGAGTTCATTAGTGTCATAGAAGCCTAAAAAACAACAGACAGTATCAAGGAGCTCAACAAAGGAAAAATATAGGAGTGTAGCTTTAGTAGTGGTTGAAATTACATAGTTTCTAGGCTTGTTTCAAGAGCTACGAGTAAAGGTGATACAACCAGTGAAGGTTAATATTGATGGTAAGGTTGCTTTACAGATTGCTTCTAATTCAATATTTCATAAGCATACAAAGCACATCAAGATAGATTATCATTTTTTCGAGATAAAATCAAAGAGGGACTCGTTGAGACAGTGTATGTGAGAATTGGGGAACAAAAAGAAGATTTGTTGACTAAGGTACTAAGTAAAACAACATTTATATTTGATAAACAAGCTAGGAATGTTCAATATTTTACACCTTATAGGTTGAAGGGGAGTATTAACACATCTCAGTTTAGGTTGTTAATATTATTACAATGTAAGACCTCGCATGTTAGAAAGCTTGAAAATTTAAAAATTACAGGAAATTGAAGCTGGGCAAGGAAGCATGAGTCCATCTACGGCTCATGGTTTGAACCATAGGTCGTGGATAGGTCTCGTGGCCTGAGTTAGTGTACTTGGTAAAATTTGAAATTTGAAAGTCAAGTTTATGAGCAGATAGTATGAGTCGTACTTGAAATTATGACCCATAAATGTGAAGCGTAGATAAGGTTCTAAAAACTTAAAAATTTGCTTAAGTGTTGAAGGATATTACAAAGGGACCTTATGCATCATGGTCCATTTTACGAACTGTAATTAACTTCCTGGTTAGGCCCAGAAGAAGTGAAATTTTTCTAATAGAAAGAGGTTCTACGAGGGTGATTTATGACCCATAAATAAAACTATGGGTCGTATTAAGGATTTGTAAAGTGGGGCTCAAAGACATCTCCAAAACTAAAAATATAAATGGGACAAAACTTGGGATCCACAAGTTGTAAATGGATCTACGACTTGTAGATTCCTTTTATGGATGGGTCCGGCAGACTTTTAATAAGGAGCTCTTTGATCATTTTTTATCTGTTTAATCCTTAAACTATGTCGTTTTGATCCTAATAACTATCCTGACTGCCCCAAACCTATTAAAACTACCTTTATTCTTATTCTAACTAATTTAACCCTAAATTCACTCCAAAAATTTTAAGTTTTTCTCTCTAAAAGGGGATCCACCCTTGAACCAAGATAGGTCTCCAAGTTTCTCTATGAATTCAAGGTCAATTCCTAGGGTTTCTTCAATAAGGTATGTAGGGCTTTATCCATAGACCTATTTCATCCATAGATCTCAAATCAAACTCTCTTTTTCTTCTAAGTTCAAGCATGAATTATGAATTTTCATGATTTCTATTTAAATTCTTAAATTATGAGTATTACATTATTAAATTACTCAATTATATATGCATTATGATGATTTTTTAAATGAATTGCATAATTTGCAATTGATTTTCAAGGTATTTCAAGTGTATGTTGATTAGGAATTATGAAATTGATATGAGTTCCTTTACTTATGATTTAAATTGACTTCAATTGCATTGATCTCATATGATTTTCATTAAATTTTGTAATTTTAACTTCAATTCTTCACAAACCCATATTTTGCCCTAATTTCTATGTTAAGTTATGTCTTCATGAATAAGACTCCAGGTATGAAAATATGCTTATGATCATGATTATGAGGATGATCTAAGACCCTAATGTTATGAAATGTGTACAAGATGGGAGTATACCCACACTTTATGCAAAGTATGGAGATGGACTATTCTTATGACATGAATTGATTTACTTGATTTTACACCTATCTTATGAGCTATGAAAATATAATATTATGAACTACGAATTATGTTGATGATTATGTTCTATTGCATGTTATGTATTTCATGAGATTTGACTTACCACTGAATGAGGCTTGAGAAAGGGGGACTATCCTCAAGGATCCTTATATAAATCCTCTTCTTTCATAACTACGTGCAACCATAGGATTATTATGCTCCTATAAGGTATTAAGTTTGTGTATCCGCATATGATACTTACTGTGCTAGGGTTTTGCCCATAGAGTGGGATATAGTCTACCTTGACAAGTAGACTACTCTTTCTTCGGTGTAGAGAAAACATCAAAATTTTATGTAATTGTCCACATGATCTTATTATTAGTTATAATCCCTATCATGACCCAAACCTAAAGCCTAGCCGTGATACAGTGAATGTGACACCTAAAGGCGCCCCATCCAAGCCTCTTGTTCATATCATAAGCATACACAAGGCAAATAAGTTATCATAAGAGTAAGCAAGTGAAACATAGAATCGTAAGAGTCAAATGTGTCCATTTAGGGGGAATTATAATATCTTTAGTACAATACATGCCTCTACATACTTGATCTTGGCGGGACTAGAACATAGCTTTACTAGCTCACCCTCAAGATTAGAAAATACAAAGTCTTAGAAACATCAACATAAATAAGAGCATAAGGGATTGTCCACGAAGCATGAGAATTCACCAATCTTCAATAGAAATACAAAATATTAGCTACAAAAATAAGGAGTAATGTCGTTGTCCATTCCTATATGGTGATATCATATAGGTAAAGAGTATGCATTAGTATGTTGGAATGTACTAAGTATGTAAGCATGCAATGCATCAACGAACATTGTACCTAATAGCAATATGCATAGACATAGCAATAGAATAAGGAGAAGATGTGCATGAATCAATGGATCTTTAAAGTCATATGTAAAAGCATCATAAAATATTTCATAGCCTAGTAGACATACATATGTGGGAATAAGACCATAATCGACAAAAAGACCATGAGGACTATTACATGGAATCCTAATATTTCCTCTATATCGAGCAAAAGAGGAGTCTACTTTGTCAAGGTAGACCCAACTATAACGACCCAGAAAATTTTGAACCTTGTGATGTTGATTGAGGTCTTATTTGAACCTACCATAGTTGGTTAATGAGCTTTATGAGTCTCTCTTGAATAGTTGTATTCAAAGAAAGTGTATTGGTTAAGTTTTGTTTGATGCCTTATGGAAGTACTGACTTTAAATGGACATATCTCTTAGCATGGGTAGAACTGGAAGGATCATGATCTATCAAATTGATGCTCTTTGAATTATCTTTCCAACAAAACTAGTTTCACTCAATTCCAAGTTTAGAGTAAAAAAGTTATACCCATTTTTATAGAGACTGCTTGTGCCGAGTCAGTGAGCCTTACGACCCGTGAAGAGGTTCATGACCCGTGAAACCATCCATGAGAGCTACAGGTTAAAATTTCAAGTTGCATTTTATTGAGGTATTTTTGATAATTTAACTCATTTACAAGGTCTTTTAGGACCTTTAAACCTATCCTAAGTCCCCAAATTAGATTTTATTCATTCATCTTCATCAAGTTCTTCCAACACTTCGATTATTTTCAAACTCTCTCTTCTAAAGGCTCTCTTCCTAGTGTAGCTTGAAGATTGGAATTGGACTTCAAAAGAGTCTTCTTATTCAATCTATTTTCTCTCTAAAACTTCATGATTATCAAGGTATGTGGGAATTTATTCATGGCTCCTTTAAACCATGAAGCCCCAAATGAATTTTCTCAATTGATTTTATGAAATTATGCTTACTTTGAAATTGGGTCTTTTAAATTATGAATGATTTAATTAAATTGAAGTATGTATTGTATTTAATTATTGATTTTATAGTGAATTAATCCCTAATTTGTTGAATTCCATTGGTTAATGAAAGTTCAATTATGTATGTCCTTTTATTCTTTAAATCTATGCATAGGTGATATTATTTAAGCTTTGATTGTTGATTTAATTAAGAATTTCATATGGATTCTTCTTATTATGAGTTTAATTTATGAATTCTAAATTCTCATGTTATTCTCATCATCATTCATAACATATGCATACTAGAAACTTGATTTTGATGAAATTCTTGTTATGAGCTAGTCCCACCTTGACTTTACTTGACTTGATTTTTTGTAAGACATGGGATATGACTAGATTGTGATCACAACTTGTCTTGACTTAGTTTTTGGGAACTTTTGGGTGATTACACCATCTTGAACTTGTCTTGAATGAGCTACTCCTATGCATTTGCCCTTGAACTTGATACCTGAACTCTTGTTTGGCTTTTTAGCCTAAGTATGAAAAGACTTAAATTACATTTTGGATTTTTGGCCCAACCTTTCATTGTATTGATTTCAAAGTACTTATCCTTCATTTGAAAGCATGTTATGTATACGTATTCTAGTGGGATGATGACCGAATACTAAAGAGATTTGAGTAGTAAGTGGGCTATCCTCAAGGGTCTCACTCCTTCTCTTAAATTATGTGTCAGCATAGGTATTTTGATATGATATGACTTGAAAATTCTTTTGAAATGACCAGGTCATAAGGAAGGCGGCTATCACACCAAAATGACTGGGTCATAAGGTGTGGTGTGACTACCCTTGGCAAGTAGTCAATCTAATCTCGATATGGGGGCTTGACATCGGGAGTTCATATACTAGCTCACATGGATTGTGATATCGGGTACGTCTCATCCTCCATACTTTAACCATTATGACATTTTATGCATCACGGATTTCATGGCATATTGATATATTATTATTTCCGATATTTTCCTTCTATATATATATGTGTCCTCATCATCTAACTTGTTTTGTAGGTTCATGTTCATATGCATTGCATGCCCGCATAATTAGTTCATTATATGTGCTAACCCATATTTTTTTTCTACATGATCTAACTATGTAGGGGTCGGAGACAATATCTATCCATCTTTGGACACTTAGCTTGGTGATCTCAGATTGTTACTAGTGGTAAGCCCTTCACTTCAAGGGAAAAACCCACCTTCCTCTATCTTATACTTTGTTATGTCTTTTCTATCTTATCTTATGACTTGAGGGTGAGCCCGGGACATGTCGTGGACCCCATCTCATTCTATGTAGAGGCATTGTTGGACATATCAAATTCTATTGTACACCCATATTATATGTTTGTTTGAGATGCTAGGACTACATCATGCTTTGACTATGATTAAGCTTATGTTATTGTGACTTAATAAATGAGAATGTGCTTATGTGGAAAGTCCCAAGTCCCTCCTTGCCCCCATAGCTTGATTCATACTCACCCGCCCCTTAGAACGTACTTGTTATATGCTATATGATTCATGAAAATTCCTTTCCCGATGACATCCCCATAGCTTGAGTCTAAAGCCCCACAATCCCTTAGATTTATGTGCTTCTTGTCATATTACATGCTTCCGAACCAAGGATGTGTAAATTGATGCTAAGATGGCTTGATTGAGGGTTTTCGGGTACTCATTCGCCATGTCACATCTAGGCCATACTCTTGGGTCATGACAAAGATGGTATCAAATCCCTAGGTTTGTAAATGGCCCTCGGAGTCCAATATGCCGCATCAAGTAGAATCTTCTTCATGAGTGTGATGCGCGTCATACCTATGAATGAGGGGCTATAGCGATATTTTAGGAATTATCTCATTTTGTTGCCTCTTATGTCATGTTATGAACTATTTTATAATTTTTCCTAAATCATTGGTAATCTTGTCACTCTTTCGAAGATTCCTCTATGAAGAGCTCATCTCCCTAAAAAGGCCCCAGCTTATGAGGAGCGAGCTCCTCAAGATCCTATGGGGGAACAAGTGACTCATACTGAATTCTGAAATGTGGTTTCTATGTTGGCCCAAGTGGTGACTAATCAAGCCCGATCGGCTAATCCTACTCATGGTTACACCCCAGCCACTAGGGTGAGAGACTTCACTCGGATGAATCCCCCAGAGTTCTTTGGTTCAAAAGCCAATGAGGATGCCCAAGACTTTGTTGATGAGCTCACTAAAGTGTTGAATGTCATGGGTGTGAGTTCTAAGGAGAAAGTTGTATTGGCTGCGTACCAGTTAAAAGATGTGGCTCAGGTGTGGTACAATCAATAGTTGGTTGAGAGGGTTGTTGATGTTAAGGTTGATTGGGAAGAGTTCAAGTTTGCTTTTCTGGATCGTTTATTCCCTCTTGAACTTAGGGAGGCCAAGACGACTGAATTTATTAACCTCAAGCAAGGTGGCATGTCTGTAAGGGACTATTCTCTCAAGTTCACCAAACTCTCGAAGTATGCTCCCATGCTAGTGGTTGATCCCTATCTAAGAATGTATAAGTTTATTTCTGGGGTCTCTGATTTGGTGGTGAAGGAATGTCGCACCGCTATGCTTATTCGAGAGATGGATATTTCCAAATTTATGACCTATGCTGAACAGATTGAAGGGGAAAAACTCAAGGAGAGGAGGATGAATGATTCCAAGAGGGCTCGGTATGATAGTGGGTTCTCTAACTCTAGGAGTGATAGTGGAAATGACTGATTCCATCAAGGTCAAGGTTCGAATGTGAGCTTTGTCAATGCTAGGGTACCCCCCTCCTAAAGTACAGGTTGGGGATGGACCATTTCCACCTCAATGTGACCTATGTGAAAAGAATCACTCGGGTGAATGTAGGAGGACCTCGGGTGCCTGCTACGGGTGTGGTGGTAAGGATCACCAGGTTGTTTATTGTCCCAATAATGTAATGAAGGGTCAAGTAGTTCTAGGTAGTCAGGGTCAGCCAAAGGCTCAAGTTGGTGGTCCTCCCAGAAATAATAGGTTCTATGCTCTTCATGCCAGACAGGAGGTTGATGATACTCCATATTTTGAGACCGGTATATTAAAAGCCTTTGATTTTGATGCTTATGCTTTGTTTGATCCAAGTGCAAATTTATCTTTTGTGACTCCTTTATTGGCTGTTAAATTTAGTTTGAGTCCTAAAACTTTGAGGAAACCTTATTCGGTTTATACTCCCGTGGGTGAGTCTATCATTGCCCGAAAGGTGTATTATCGTTGTCTTATTTCAGTCTTGCATAAAAGCTTTCTCGGTGAACTTGTAGAGCTTGAGATGTTTAATTTTGATATTATTCTTAGTATGGATTGGTTGCATGTGTCATATGTCTCGGTCGATTGTACGACTAGGCAAGTCAGATTTTGGATCCTAATGAACTTGTTTTAGAATGGAAAGATAGTGATTCTATTATTAAATGTCGGTTTATTTCCTATCTCAAGGCCCGGAGGATGATTTATAAGGGGTGCATCTATCATATTGTGAGGGTTAGAGATGTGGAAACTGAGTCACCTACTCTTGAATCGGTTCTGGTGGTTAATGAATTTCCCGATGTGTTTCCTGAAAATTTGTTCGGTATTCCTCCTAATAGAGAAGTGGATTTTGGCATAGATCTCTTTCCAGATACTCAATCTATTTCTATTCCTCCTTATCATATGGCCCCGGCTGAACTAAAAGAGTTGAAGGATCAGTTGAAAGACTTATTGGAGAAAGGCTTTATCAAGCCAAGTATTTCACCTTAGGGTGCGCCCCATGTTGTTTGTGAGGAAGAAGGATGGGTCGCTTCGAATGTGTATTGATTATCGACAATTGAACAAGGTGACCATCAATAATACGTACCCATTACCCAAAATAGATTACTTGTTTGATCAACTTCAAGGATCCACTCATTTCGCAATGATAAATCTTCATTTGGGTTACCATTAGTTGAAGGTAAGGGAGTGTGATATTCCTAAGATAACCTTTTGAACCCGGTATGGACATTTTGAATTTGTGGTAATGTCATTTGGTTTGACCAATGCCCCGATGGTGTTTATAGATCTTATGAATCGGGCGTTCAAGTCATTCCTTGATAGTTTTGTGGTTATCTTCATCAATGATATCCTTATTTACTCCCAAAATGAGCGGGAGCATATGGATCGCTTGAGGTTAATACTTTAGACTTTGAGGGAGAAGACGTTATTTGCCAAGTTTAGCAAATATGAGTTTTGGTTGGGAGAAGTAGTTTTTCTTGGTCATGTGGTGTTCGGTAATGGTATTAAGGTTGATCCCAAGAAGACTGAAGTGGTAAATAATTGGCCTAGACCGTTGACCCCTTCTGATATTCAAAGCTTCCTTGGGTTAGCTGGTTATTATTGGAGGTTTATTGAAAGATTCTCTTCCATCGCATCCCCGTTGACTAATTGACTCAAAATAAAGCCAAGTTTGTGTGGTCGAGTGAGTATGAGAAGAGTTTTCAGACTTTGAAGGACCGGCTTACATCGGCTCCCATTTTGACCTTACCAAATGGACTAGATGGGTTTATGATATATTGTGATGTTTCTCGAATTGGGTTAGGTTGTGTGCTTATGCAACATGGTAAGTTAATAGCTTAGGCGTCTCGGAAATTAAAGGTGCATGAACAAAACTACCCAACCCATGATCTTGAGTTGGCAGCGGTGGTGTTTGCTTTAAAGATTTGGAGGCACTACTTCTATGGAGTTCATGTAGATGGTTTCACCAATCATAATAGTTTACAATATGTGTTCACCCAAAGAAATCTTAACTTGAGGCAAAGAAGATGGTTAAAACTACTCACGGACTATGACATGAGTCTTCTATATCCTTCTGGCAAGGCAAATGTCAAAGTGGATGCCCTTAGTAGACTATCCATTGGTAGTGTGTCGCATGTTGATGAAGGAAAGAAGGAGTTGGTAAGGGATGTAATGGCTAGGTTGGGTGTTATATTGACCGACTCCAATGATGGTGGTACTCTTATTCAAAACGGGTCTGAGTCTTCTATGAATATTGATGTCAAGGCAAAGTAGGATTTGGATCCTTCGTTGGATGAGTTAAAGAAGTTGGTTGCCATAAAATAAGATAGAGGTCTTCTCCTAAGGAGGAGATGGTGCGCTACGGTACCATGACCGGTTGTATATTCCAAATTTTGATGGCCTTAGAGAGGTTATCATGAGTGAGGCTCATAACTCCCAATATTCTATTCATCTGGGATCCACTAAGATGCATCGGGATTTGAGGGAAGTATATTGGTGGCAAGGTATGAAAAAGGACATAGCCAAGTTTGTATCAGAATGTCTGAATTGCCAACAAGGAAAGGTAGAACACCAAAGGCCCGGTGGTTTGGCTCAAGATATTGAGATTTCTACTTGGAAGTGTGAAGATGTGAACATGGATTTTGTAGTTGGGTTTCCCCGTACTCGTAAATAATTTGATTCCATATAGATTATTTTTTTATCAAATGACCAATTCGGCTCACTTTCTACCGGTCAAGACTACTTACAATGCCAAAACTTATGCTAAATTGTATATCCAGGAATTGGTGAGGTTTCATGGTGTACCTATATCTATCATATCGGATCATGGTACACAATTTACTTCTCACTTTTGGAGATCATTTCAAAAAGGGCTTGGCACTAAGGTTAAATTGAGCACTGCTTTCCATCCTTAAACCGATGGGCAAGCCAAGAGGACAATCCAAACTTTGGAGGACATGTTAAGGGCTTGTGTGTTGGAGTTTAAAGGAAATTTATATGATCATCTACCGTTCATCGAGTTTGCATATAACAATAGCTTTCATGCTAGCATCAGTATGGCTCTATTTAAAGCGTTGCATGGTAGGAGGTATAGATCCCTGGTGGGATAGTTTTGAGTTAGGTGAGATGGCATTGATAGGCTCGTACTTGGTAGTTGAAGCCATGGAAAAGGTGAAGTTGATTGGAGAAAGGTTGAGGACGGCTCAAAGTTTCCAAAAGTCTTACTCGGATGTTAGGAAAAGAGACCTTGAATTTCATGTGGGTGATTGGGTTTATGTAAAGGTGTCACCTATGAAGGGTATTATGCATTTTGGTAAAAAAGATAAGTTGTGTCCTCAGTATGTCAGGCCATATGAGATTGTTGAGTGGGTTGGCAATGTGGCTTATAGATTGGAGTTGCCATCAGATATGAGTTCTCTTCATCCGGTGTTCCATGTGTCGATGTTGAGGAAGTTGGTTAGTGACCCTAAGGCAATTGTACCTTTGAAGGGTGTTATGGTTGAGGAGAACTTGAATTATGAAGAGGTTCCGATTGAAATCTTGAATAGGCAAGTGAAGCGGCTTCGCAACAAGGAGGTGGCTTCGATTAAAGTACTTTGGAGGAACCAAAATATGAAGAGCGCTACATGGGAGGCGGAGGCGGACATGATGAGGAAATATTCCAATCTTTTCCAATCTACTCAAGCGAAAGGTACTAGGTTCTATCCTTTTCGAATGGTCCTAATTCTTTATTTCTTGAGTTTCATGGCATACCATGCATACATGTGCACAAAACAATGATTTGAATGGTGTTTTGACATGAGTTTTAAATGACTTTATGATTTTCAAATGATGAATGATGCATTATGTTTTATGTTGAAATATTTCTTGTGTAAGTCAAGCCTTTCAAGCCTTGTTCTAGCCCATTCGAGGATGAATGTTCCCAAGGGGGAGATGATGTAACGATCCAAAAAATGTTGAACCTTGTGATGTTGATTGAGGTCTGATTTAAATCTGCCATGGTTGGTTAATGAGCTTTATGAGTCTCTCCTGAATAGTTGTATTCAAAGAAAGCGTATTGGTTAAGTTTTGTTTGATGCCTTATGGAAGTACTGACGTTAAATGGACATATTTCTTAGCACAGGTAGAACTGGAAGGGACATGACCTATCAAATTGAATCTCTTTGAATTAGCTTTCAAACAAAACTAATTTCACTTAATTCCAAGTTCAGAGTGAAACGTTATGCCCATTTTCATAGGGATTGTCTGTGTTGAGTCAGTGAGCCTCACGACCCGTGAAGAGGCTCACGACCCGTGAAATCGTCTGTGAAAGCTACGGGTTAAAATGCCAAGTTGCATTTTATTGAGGTATTTTTTATAATTTAACCCATTCCCAAGGTCTTTTACTACCTTTAAACCTATCCTAGGCCCCCAAATTAGATTTTATTCTTTCATCTTCATCAAATTCTTCCAACATAGATTATTTTCAAACTCTCTCTTTTAAAGGCTCTCTTCCTAGTGTGGCTTGAAGATTGGAATTGAATTCAAAGGAGTCTTCTTCTTCAATGTCTTTTCTCTCTAAAGCTTCTTTATTATCAAGGTATGTGGGAATTTATTCATGGCTCCTTTAAACCATGAAGCCCCAAATGAATTTCCTCGATTGATTTTATGAAATTATGCTTACTTTGAAATTGGGTCTTTTAAATTATGAATGATTTAATTAAACTGAAGTATGAGTTGTATTTAATTGTTGATTTTATAGTGAATTAAGCCCTAATTTGTTGAATTCCATTGATTAATGAAAGTTCAATTATGCATATCCCCTTATTCTTTAAATCTATGCATGGGTGATATTATTTAAACTTTAATTGTTGATTTAATTATGAATTTCATATGGATTCTTTTTATTATGAGTTTAATTTATGACTTCTAAATTTTCATGTTATTCTCATCATCATCCATGACATATGCATACTTGAAACTTGATTTTGATGAAATTCTTATTATGGGCTAGTCACACCTTGACTTGACTTAACTTAATGTTTTGTAAGACATGGGATATGACTATTGTGATCACAACTTGTCTTGACTCGGTTTTTGGGCACTTTTGGGTAATTACACCATCTTGCACTTGTCTTGAATGAGCTACTCCTATGCATTTGCCCTTGCACTTGATACTTGAACTCTTGTTTGGCTTTTCAGCCTAAGTATGAAAAGACTTGAATTACGTTTTGGCTTTTTAGCCCAACCTTGCATTGCATTGATTTGAAAGTACTTATCCTTCGTTTAAAAGCATGCATATGTATACGTATTCTTGTGAGATGATGACCGAACACTGATGGGATTGGAGTAGTAAGTGGGTTATCCCCAAGGGTCCTACTTCTTTCTCTTGAACTATGTGCCAGCATAAGTATTTTGATATGATATGACTTGAAAATCCTTCTGAAATGATCGGGTCCTAAGGAAGGTGGTCATCACACTAAAATGATCGGCTCATAAGGTGTGGTGTGACTACACTTGGCAAGTAGTCACCCTAATCTCGATACGGGGGCCTGACATCAGGAGTTCATGTACTATCTCACATGGATTGTGATGTCGGTTACGTCTCATCCTCTATACTTTAAGCATTATAACATTTCATGCATCACAGATTTCATGGCATATTGATATATTATTCTTTCTTATATTCTCCTTCTATATACATGTGTGTCCTCGTCATCTAACTTATTTTGTAGGTTCATGTTCATATGCATTGCATGCCCGTATGCTTAGTGCATTATATGTGCTAATCCATATTTTTTCCCTACATGATCTAACCATGTAGGGGCCAGAGACAATATCTATCCACCTTTGGACGCTTAGCTTGGTGATCTCGGATTGTTACTAGCGGTGAGCCCTTCACTTCAAGGGGAAAACCCACCTTCCTCTATTTTATGCTTTGTTATGTCTTTTCTATCTTATCTTATGACTTTAGGGTATGCCCAGGACATGTTGTAGACCTCGTCTCATTCTCTCTAGAGGCATTGTTGGATATATCAGATTTTATTGTACGCCCGTATTATATGTTTGTTTGAGATGCTATGACTACATCATGTTTTGACTATGATTAAGCTTATGTTATTATGACTTGATAAATGAGAATGTGCTTAGGCGGAAAGACCCAAGTCCCTCCTTTCCCCCATATCTTGAGTCATCTCACCCGCCCGTTAGAACGTACTTGTTATGTGCTATGTGATTCATGCAAATTCCTTCCCCGATGACATCCCCATAGTTTTAGTCCAAAGCCCCGCAATCCCTTAGATTCATGTGCTTATTGTCATATTATGCACTTCTGAATCAAGGATGTGTAAATTTATGCTAAGATGTCTTGATTGAGGGCTTTTGAGTCCTCATTCGCCATGTCAAATCTAGGCCCTACTCTCGGGTCGTGACACTAAACCTTACCCAATAGGCTCTATCCTAGCACTTACGACGACCCTAGCCTTTAGCCTCTATCCTAACACGGTGAGTGTCCATCAATAAAAAGTTATATGGATCCATTAAAACATCTTATAGGCATATAAACATCAATATCATCCTACGGTGGCACATAGTTATGGGACAATGAAATCTACCAGTGTCCTCTTGGTGCTAAGTCATATTTCACGAAATACATTATCATACATTATATAAATATCATCATAACTTAGAAATCATATTTTCATAGCTTATAAAATAGACATCATGACCTCATCATATCGTAGGAATAGTCCATCTACATAACTTTGCATATAGTGTGGGTATACTCCCAATCTTATCATCAATTCATAAATATTAGAGTCATAAGTCACCCTCATCATCATCATCATCATCATTAAAGTATCTCAATCAAACCATACTTTCATACATAAAATCATAGTCACAAGATCATAACTTTAACATAGGAAACTTAGGGTCATGTGTGGGTACATGAGAAATTGAGCTAAAATCATATAACAATTATGCAATTAAAATCACATCAATTTCAAAAAGTTGTAATTATTATATACTTGAAATCATTCATGGAAAAACTGTCATTTTAATGTAATTAGCGTGAATCCACATTAGGATTGATCAATAAACATAGTCTCGATCATAATTGGAGAAATTGAGTAGAAGTAGAGAAGACTTATATAATTCACATAGTTGAAACTAAATAGAAATTTAGAATTTAGAAGGATCTCCATAGATTTAAAGATTCTACAGATGAAAACCCACATACCTTTAATAAGAGGCTTAGAATTTGCAGAGAAAGTAGAGATCTTGAGTTGTTCTTCAATGGAGATCCTTGCTTGTTGAAGAAGAAAGTTTTTTAGAGTAGTTTTAGAGAGAGATTTTTTGTAGTGAGTGAATTGATGAATAATAAGATCAATTTGGGGGATTAAGAGCTATTTATAAAGTGGATCTTTGTAACAACCCAAAAATTTTCGAAATCTACTTATGGTTGGCATTCTATGATGTAATACAAGCCATGTATGTGTTTTGGTGGCCACGGGTTGAGTTTAAGTGGCCGAATCAAAATTGGGCTAGAAAGTGGCCTCGAGGGACAGTTTTGA
>JBCEWC010012353.1:0-15922 GCA_038996855.1 Solanum aculeatissimum
ATCCTAGTTGGAAAAGGAGTTTAATATAGTATCTATAAATAGGGTCTCAATGTAATAATGTATACACAATTCAATAATATTTTCTCCTATATTTCTCACACTAGTAAAGTAGGCGTTGGAGCCGTCTTAATGCAAGACCAAAAGCCCATTGCTTATTTTAGTGAAAAGCTAAAAAGTGCCTCTTTGAATTATTCCATTGGGCAATGCATAATTGGCAACGCTATTTGTGGCCTAAAGAGTTTATTATTTGGACTGATCATGAGTCCCCAAAGCATACTTGGTTTTGAATGTTTGAAGGCATTGTATCCCCAAGACCCCAATGTTTACTCAAATATTCTAAGATTATGAGGAATTGGAAAGGGAAAGATGGATTAGGGTTAGATCTTTTACTCCCTATTATAAGTTTGATGGTTTCTTGTTATGTGTGCCTGTGAGCTCTTGGAGAGAACTATTTGTGAGGGAGGCACACGATGATGGGATTGATGGGTCACTTTGGTGTTGACAAAACTAGGGGAAATTTGGAGGAACAATTCTATTGGCCCAAGATGCATAAAAATATTGCTCGAATTTGTAGCTAATGCATCGAGTGTCTTGGCTATCGAAATCGTGAGCATCAGCATGTAGGTTCCAGATCTAAGTGGTAGTATCAAGCCCTTTAGCTATTCTTCTCAACGTGCTAAGCCACGCCTCCTTTCCCAAGGTTTGTACTCTCCATTTTCCACCCCTCAAAGACCTTGACTTGATATTTCTATGGATTTTGTTTTGGGTTTGCCAAGGAATAAAAGAGAGAAAGATAGCATCTTTGTAGTTTTTGATCGGTTCTCAAGGATGACTTATTTCATTCCATGTCATAAATGTGATGATATATCTCATGTTGCATCTTTGTTGAAAATATTGTTAAATTGCATTAAATTCCTTAAATCATTGTAAGTGATAGGGATCAAAAGTTCCTTAGTCACTTTTGGAAAGAGTTATGGGGTAGACTTGGTACCAAGTTGTTATTCTCAACTTCTTGTTACCCTCAAAATGATGGCCAAACCGAAGTTGTGAATAAGACCTTGGGTTCTATGCTCCATGTCATGTACATGGGAAGTTGGCCTCATGGGAGGAACATTTGTCATCAATTGAATTTGCTTATAACCATGTTAGTCAGAGATTATTGGCATGTCTCCATTTGAAATTGTCTATGGTTTTATCCTCCTAACCCCCTTGGATCTAACCCCTCTTTCTCAAGATGTTGTTTCAAGCTTAGATGAGAACAAAAGGGCGGAAGCTATGAAGAAACTCCATGAGAAAGTTCGGCTTCACCTTGAAAAGAAAAATCAAGAAATGACAAGAAAGGCAAACAAGGGTCGCCAGAGGATTGTGCTTGAATCGGATATGGGTGCATTTTCGCGAAGACGGTTTCCCAATCAAAGAAAAACTAAGTTGATGCCAAGAGGTGATGGTCCATTTCAAGTGCTTGAGAGGCTCAATGACAATGCCTATAAGATTGATCTTCCTTCGGACTATCAAGTTCACAACACTTTCAATGTGTGCGACTTGCCCCCATTTTCAACCCTTGATGATGATGTGAATTGAATTTGAGGACAAATTCTTTTCAAGAAGGAGAGAATGATGCAAGCCGGATCATGCCAAAATCGTTCACTCGAAGTCGAGCTGTGAGTCAAGGATGCGACTATTCATGAAAGTAGAGGTTCTTGAGCTTGTATTGATGGAAAAGAAGGGATTCCATGCCTTGAAAGTAGCTTGTGGTGGTGAAAGTGAGACAAGGAAAAAGTTGGCACAATCAGCGATCGAGAGTGCATGTCGGCAATGGACCGAAATGAACTCGACGGGGTCATTGAGCTCGCCAAATCTTCTAGAAACTCAAGCTTCTGAGATGGTGTTAGTCGGTGATGGAAGAGGATCATCGGCAAGGCATTGAATGAGTTACATGAGCTCGACTTAACTTGCCTATTTGCATTTTTGGATCACTTTTGGGCTTTTTTGTAATTAAGTTACCTAAGACTATAAATAGCTGCTAGCTTCTCATTTCTAGGTAGACTTGTTTTAATATTGATATTGCAAAACTCTTGTATAAGTGTTGAGAGCTTGGTACAAGCTTTGGTTGATCTTTGTTTAGAAACGTTGATTGCGAGGTGAATTCAATTCCCTTGAAGGTCATCATAAGAGATAGGCGCTTCTTGTAGGATTAATGGATTGAGATCTTAAGGTTTATTATATCTTTTGGTTGATTTCTGTTTCTATCTATCTAGATCAATCTATGCATCCATCCCGCATTTTAGTTCTTAATTTTGTAGTGAGTTTTACATCAATAGTGCTATGAAATATCTATCCTATCAGTTTGAAGCTTGATCATCTAACAATTTATTCAAGAGAGTTGCTTTATTTTCTTACATATTTTTAAAAATATTGTACGACGTAACAAATATGGTAGCATAAAGTGTAAATATCTGATAATAAAAAAAAATATGATTTATAATAAAGATACTTTAAAAACAATAAAAATAAAAATTAATGCCCAAGGGTATGTTTTCACATAGGGCTATGAAATATCTATCCTATCAGTTTGAAGCTCGATCATCTAACAATTTATTCACGAGAGTTGCTTTATGTTCTTATATATTTTTAAAAATATTGTACGACGTGACAAATATGGTCGCATAAAGTGTAAATATCTGATAATAAAAAAAAAAGATTTATAATAGAAATACTTTAAAAACAATAAAAATAAAAATTAATGCCCAAGGGTGCGTTTTCACTCTCAAGGTTTACGCCTCAAATTGTAGGCAGGAATACATTTTTTAAAACATTGATTTGCGCTATAAAAAGGCGAGCACCTCGCCTCTCACTGTCCAAATCCTATTGAAGTATCATTAACTTGTGATAGTTAGCAATACAAGATTTTGTTGTTGTTAATACTTAGGAATCCACATTCCTCCCCAAAGTGGGGAAGGGGAAAAGGACACTTGGATGAACTGTCTGTTGAGAGTGCTAATCATCTTGTATCTTGTTATTTTTGGCGAGCATATTGTTCCCTAAAATTTAAAATTTTGCAGAATAATTTGTGATATCAGTAATAAAAAAGGGGGCATCATCTTTTTGCCTGGTCATCCAATTATTTTACTATTACATTTAACAGAAGATATTTGATGAACACTAGGCAATGCAAACTATGTAACTCTCGTCTTTTGTGTACACAGAGTTCGGCACTCGGATTTCTACTTGCTCAAAAGCATTTCACAAACCCTCTTGTTGCTGTACCGTCTGCTGTTAGTGTTGTCTGCATGGCAGTAAGATTCTGCACCCATACATTTTTCAACACATGTTCATATGCAACAACTTTTGTCTATTGTACTCCTAATATAATTCTTTTGGATGTTTTCTCATTGTTACATTGTTTCACAGCTTGGTGGAAGTGCTCTAGCTGTGTACTGGAGGAATCAACAAATTCCTGTTGATGACAAGGATGATTTTAAGGAGTAACCTCCGCTGCTGCTTATTTAGATGTCGTTAGTTTGTTAGATGAGGTTAAAACATCCACAGTCATGCAAATGCATGGCCAGTAATTGTTTGCATTTCGTGGCTGCCTTTGTAATGAAAGCTAAATTTTGGACCTTAAGCAAAGTTCTCCCATTTTTTCCGGTAGAACAGGGATATTTTTATATATATCTTAGAGCGTTACGACGGAAGTAGCAGATACAATATTAGCATCTCTATTAGCTACTATAACTATAATATTAGCATCTTTACTAGTTTCATCATTAGCAATAACATTTAGATTCACAAACATTGCTAGCTTAGTACGAGTAGATACTGATATTCGTTTACTAGCTGCCACTCCGTTTTTGTCTGCTTTGCAAAATAGGTTTGCCACCTGCTGGATTTGTTACCAGGATAGAGGTTTCATTAGTAGTACCCTAATATGCTTGTTTTGCCGAAAAATCAGCTAACCTATAACCCAGTCTAAAGTTATTGCATGCCTCTGGATTTCCCAACCTCTTCAATAGAAACTGGTAGGATTCAACAACAGACTGATAAGGAAGAGTTCAATTACCTCGCTGGGATCAGTTTCCATTTCAATTGGCATCATGTGCTTTTTGAGAGTAAGTTGTAGTCCAGTTTTGAGAGCCTGCGATTCTGCCATTACATGACTGAATGCTCCATTAGTTTTGACTTAAAAGTTAAAACCATTAGTGGTTGGGGGAAATCAGCAAATTTTTATATCTTTTTTGTTAGAGCCTTTCGAAGGGGAATCAGTCATGTATTTGAATTCAGTAGCTCTCACAAGGATTAGAGGGAAGGAGAGTATGAGAGGGATTAGTATTATTATGAAAAACTTGTTGATTTTGTTGCAACCAGTTGTGCCAGAGTGCGAAGCTGTAGAAATCTTTCCAGTGCAAAGTCATATTATGATTGGGTACATCAAGGTCGTGGATATTTTGGAGCCAGTAGGTTTGGGTGTTAGTGATGTGATGTATATTTAGCCTTATATCAAGCCTAAATTTCCTAACCATATAACATTCCAAGAGGGTATGTTCAATGGTTTCTATAGCACTATGACAGAGAGGACAAGAAGGATCAATGATTATCCCTAAAATGATAAAGGTATGAATTTGTAGGGAGTTTTTTACGAGAGCATACCCATATTAAAAACTTAATCTTATGGAGTGTATCAAGGGACCAAGTCCATTGGCAGGTAAGATATGCTGGAACATTATTAGGTTCGAGAAGCCAATAAACTGATTTGGTAGAGAACATGCCATTAGGTTGGAGAGACCAGTACGGTATATCGCTATTGTTCTCTAGCAACTTCATAATAATAGCTTTATTAATAACATCGTTACGAATGATCAAAGAGAGACTTTTCCAATTTCACCTATCATGTTCGTTACACTTCAAAGGCCCTTAGATGAGAATTCTGAGAGGAGGGGTACGAGGGATCCAACTATGGTTCAATAAGTCGATGACTTTTCCTAAACACTGCTCAAAGTGTTCCTTGGGCATATGATGTTCCTCCCTTTAAAATATTGTGCCAAGTATAAGATGTGGAGGAATGGGATATTCTAGCACTATATTTATTAGGAAAAAGTACACGACTTAGACTTATTGAGCTAAATATTTACACAAATTAGACCTTCTCTAACTTAATTATCCGAATTGGACTTAAGCCCAAAATATTTACATTATGAACCATTCCAGTATTTGTTGAATAGTCCATATGTTCACGCATCCCATTAATTAGCTAAGGCCTGATTCACACTCTTTTACACATGGGCAAATTCATGCGAGCATTAAAATTGACCCAATCCAAAGGTCTCTTTTCACGTGATTTTCTTCACACTTTTTGTACGATTTCTTCCCTAAAATATCGGGTATTTTGGAAATTCAATTAACTCATATTGGATAATTCGCGCGCTTCATGAAGTAACCTTCATTAGTGGGTATATGCATCTCTTTACCTTTTTTCAGATTTTTTGCCGTATATGCTGTTAGCATTACAAATTTAAGTGTTTTTAAA
The DNA here is from genome assembly GCA_038996855.1 of Solanum aculeatissimum. Taxonomy (NCBI): domain Eukaryota; kingdom Viridiplantae; phylum Streptophyta; class Magnoliopsida; order Solanales; family Solanaceae; genus Solanum; species Solanum aculeatissimum. The sequence continues at coordinate 5,525 of JBCEWC010012353.1, forward strand.
AATCTCTGCTGCAATAATTCATATTTTTTTTGGTTAATTTTGTTCTATGGGTTGTAAATGCATTGCTGATCATTGGTGGAGGCATGACACTTTTACTAATTTTTTGTATATTGATGATGTAGTCGAAGTTGAAGAGCGTCCAGTCTTTAAGATATGTGGTGTCCTCCGAGTTTTAATTTGATTGGTGATGATTCAAAGTCTTTCGATGCTTCTAGTGCGAATTCAAAAGATGGAAAAAAATATTGAAGGTGAACGTGGGAATGTCCCTGATGTTGGGGTAGGGTTAGATAAGGGTGAGCATAAAGAAAAATGAAAAGTTGGTGAAATTGGGTGCAAACCCTCTGGAAATGATGAAATCCATACTAGAAAAGGAATGCTACAACTGATACTGCTAATCCTGTGGATGAATCGGTCCCCCGTCATGATAGTGGAACTCAAAGTGTTGATCCTACGGTTGAAGGACATTTTATTGATAAAAGAAATTTGCACGTAAGTTTTCATTTCAATTGTGTATTTTTTTTATTATTCTTTGTTTGGATTCTGTGGTTGCATGAAATATGTATATAAAACATGTTAAAAATCATAATGATACTTCGGGAGTTTACGTATACTCTGAGAGTATCACTGAATAGTGAGTATTACAGAAACATTGAAATTTTAATGATACCATTAGATTATATGAGTATAAAGTGTTGGTATCCTTTATGATTTTTATGCCTACTTAATTTGTTTGTACATTTGTATATATGTGAAACCTTAATGATGTTACGATAGTATATACTTAATATAATAGTATCATTATAACATATTGATATATTCTCATGGTATCATTAAGGATTTTATGTTGTTATTCAACGTGTATATACACAGTGTAATAGTGTCATTTGAATGTTAGTTTTTGTTTCAATTATATTTTTTATTTATTATTCTTTGTTTGAATTCTCTAGTTGCATGAAATATGTATATGAAGCATGTTAAAAACCTTGATGATACTTAGGGAGTTTACATATACTCTGAGAGTATCACTAGATAGTGAGTATTTTGTGATCATTGAAATTTTAATGATACCATCAGATTATGTGAATATACTGTATTGGTATCCTTTAGGATTTTTATGCCTACTTATATATGTATATTCGAAACCTTAAAGATGTTAACATGTATATGAAGCATGTTAAAAAACTTAATGATACTTGGGGAGTTTAGATATAACCTGAGAGTATCACTGGATAGTGAGTATTTTGTGAACATTAAAATTTTAATTATACCATCAGATTATATGAGTATACTGTGTTGGTATACTTAAGAATTTTTATGCCTTATTAATTTGTTTTTATATATATGTATATGAGAAACTTTAATGATGTTAATATAATATATACTTTATATAATAGTATCACTATAGCATATGAATATAGTCTCATGGTATAATTAAGGATTTTTATGCTCTAATTAAGCATTTATATAGACAGTGTAATAGTGTAATTTGCATGTAAGTTTTATTTTGAATTATGTGCATTTTTTATTATTCTTTGTTTTAGATTCTGTGGTTGCATGAAGCATGTATATGATTTATGTTATAAACGTTAATGATACTTAGGGAGTTTACATATACTATGAGAATATCACTGGATACTGAATATTTTGTAAACATTGAAATATTAATGATACCATCAGAGTATATGAGTATACTATCTTGGCATCGTTAAGATTTTTTATGTCTAATTAATTTATTTGTCCATATATGTATATGAGAAACCTTAATGATGTTAAGATAACATGCACTTAATATAATAATATCACTATAGCATGTGAATATACTCTCATGGTATCATTAAGTATTTTTATGCTCTAATTAAGTGTTTATATAGATCGTGTAATAGTGTAATTTGAATGTAAGTTTTTGTTTGTTGCATGAAACATGTATAATGAAGCACGTTAAAAATGTTAATGATACTTAGGGAGTTTACATATACTGTGATTGTATCACTGGATAGTGAATATTTTGTGAGTATAGTGTGTTGATATCCTTAAGGATTTTCATGCCTAATTAATTTGTTTATCCATATATGTATATGAGAAAACTTAATGGTGTTAACATAGTATATACTTAATATACTTGTCACGACTCGAGAGTAGGGTCTAGATGTGACATGGCGAAGGAAAACCCAAGAGTCCTTGATCAAGCCATCATAGCATCATCACACACATCATCGGTTCAGAAGCGCGTATAATAAACGAATAACATGTAAGTCTAGGGAATTTCGGGACTTTGGACTCAAGCTATGGGGATGTTGCCGGGAATGGGATAAGCATGAATCACATAGCACATAACAATTACGCTCTAAGAGGCGAGTAAGTATCACTCAAACTATGGGGGCAAGAAGAGTTCGGGACTTTCCACATAAGCACATTCCCAATTCAAACATATCATAATAGCATAAGCGGAAACGAAAGCATAACATAAGATACCATCACTTAACATAGATAGCCATATCATGGCAAGTAACACATAGCATAACGTACAATAGAGTTTGATATGTCCAACAATGCTTCTACATAAGATAAGACGGGGCCTCAACATATTCTGGGCTCACCCTCAAGTCATAAAGTAAAGGAACATAGAGTAAAGACAAAGGTATATGGAAGTAGGTGTTGCCTTTGGAGTATAGGGCTCACCATAAGTAATAACTTCAAGAATTTTGATTAGCCGTCCAACGGGGGATGAAAGTCACCTCCGGTCCCTACATGGTTGGAGCATGTAGACAAAGAGTATGAGTTAGCACATAATAATGCACTAAGTATGTGGGCATGTGATGCATATGAACATATAGGAAGGAATAGTATCTCAATATGCCATGAAATCCACGATGGATGAAATGCCATAATGCTTATAGTATAGAGGATGAGACCATAACCGACATTCAAACTCATGTAAGTTATAACATGAACTTGCCTGATGAGGCCTCCCATCGGATGAGAGAAGATTACTTGCCAAAGGTAACCTACACCACACCTTACGACTCGGTCATTTCGGTGTGATGACCACCTTCCTTTATGACCCAGTCATTTTGGAAAGATTTCCATAATATATCATATCACATCATAGCGTACCTTACGGGAACACCCATTTCGGTTGCATAACTTATGTTGGCACATAGTTGAGAGAAAGGAGTAGGACCCTTGGGGATAGCCCACTTACTACTCCAATCCTATTCGGTGCTAAGTCGTCATCCCATAAGAATACGTATACATATACATGCCTTTAAAATGGAATGGAAACACTTGTCATCATACCATGCATAATTGGGCTTAAAACCAAAAATCACTTTCTTTACTTTCATGCATAGGAGTAGCTCAATACTTGTCAAATCATATTGGTGTAAACATCCATAGTTGCTCAAAGAGCTAAATCATAGACATTATGTGATCACATTCTTGCCATAACCCATTCTTATTCAAAATCATAGTCATAAACATATTTGGGACTTAACCCACATCATATACTTTATGAAATCCATGTTCATGCATGCAAATGCCATGATTGATGATGAGAATAACATGGGTAGCTAGAATTCATAATTTAAATCCAAATTAAGAAGAATCCATAAGAAATTCAAGGTTAAATCAATAATTAAATCTCAATTTGGCACTACCCATGCAAGGATTAAAGAGTAAGGGGACATGCATATTTGTACCTTCCTTAAAATCAAAGGAATTCATCAATTAGGGCTTAGTTCATCTTGAAATCATTAAATAAGAATAACCCACACTTTAATTTCACTAAATCATTCTTAACTTAAAAGACCCATTTCAAGAAAATCATGATTTCATCAAAATTAGAGAAAAGGATTTTGGGTCTTCATGGTTGAAAGAGAAATCGTGAATCAATCCCGCATATCTTACATTTAATAAGAAGATTGAGAAGATTTTGATGAAGACTTGAATTTTTCCCAATTTCAAGTTTGGTCTCCAATGAGGGATGAGAGAAAATTAAGAGAATTTGGGAGAGGAATTGAGATCCTTAATGAATTAAAAGGGATTGGGATTCTATTCAGGGTTTTTTATGAGAGTTTAGAAAGGCTAAAACGACCCTAGGAATAATTAAAATTACCATTTAATCATTAATAAAATGGAAAAGATAACTAAAACAGTCACTGATGGAAGCACCCATACGGTCCGTATAGTAGCTCACGGACCGTGAACCCTATCGTGTGGCTTAACTTGGTTCATGCCTTGGCTTGAAATCTTGGAAGACTTTCTGGACCACTCCACGATAGGAATCATGGTCTCTGAAGCTGCACACGGAACGTATACTGGTCCGTGGAGCCTCACTTGGTCAGGAGTCCTGGCCCTGGGGTCTAGACAGTCTCTGGACCACTCTACGAAGGCCCTCACGGACCGTGAGGCATCACATGGACCGTGAAGTGATCCGTGGGGCTTCAATTGGTTCGGGGCCTTGGTCCATGGAACTCACTAGAACAGTCCATGGAGGGGATCACAGGTCATGATCCTCCACATGGCCCGTGGTCCCTCTCGTAAGGCAGTGCCTTAGTTCCAAAATAGCTTTTCCTTTTTTTTCCAGAACACTTTCGTGCACGGGCAGTCTCACTGTAATGGTCATAACTTCCATATTTGAACTCCGAATCAAGTGAAACCAATTTCTTTGCGAAGATAACTCAGAGACCTTCGATTTGGTATATATTGGCTCAGATAGTTCATATCGTACCAAGAGATATGGTCATTCAAAGTCAGTCCTTCCAACGGTTCCATACAAAACTCCACCAACACGATTCATTTTAATACAACCACTTAAATAGAATCCATGATCATCACTAACCAACCATAACAAGTTCAAAATGGACCCGTACCCACCAATATGAAGCTCGAAAACTTTTGGGTCGTTACAATACTAGTATCACTATAGCATATGGATATACTCTCGTTGTATCATTAAGATTTTTTATGCTCTAGTTAAGCGTTTATATAGATATTGTAATAGTCTAATTTGAACGTAAATTTTTGTTTCAATTATGTGTGTTTTTTTTATTTGTTGTTGGATTTTGTGGTTGGATATATATAATATGATTGTGTCATATAATAGGTGATTATTGTATATGAAACATGCTAATGATACTTTGGGAGTTTATATGAGTATACTGTGTTGGTATCCTTAAAGGTTTTAATGCCTAATTAATTTGTTTGTCCATATATGTATATGAGAAACTTTAATGATATTAAAATAATATGTACTTAATATAATAGTATAACTATAATATATGGATATGCTTTCACATCATCATTAAGGACTTTTATGCTCTAACTAAGAGATTATATAGACAATTTATTAGTGTAATTTGGATACACTGTCATAGTATATATCTATTTTTGGAAGATTTGGCAGTTCCATATTGAAAATCTTCTATAATTAAATGTGTAATTGTATAGAATAGTCAGTTAGCACAAGCTGCCAATAAGTAACTATTGTATTTTTTACTTTTTTTTGGTTATTTTATTTATATACTTGCATTTTGTTGTACAGATTGATGATTATTATGTTAAAATGAATATTGATTACAAATCAAAAATTGATTTCTCAACAAATTGTAATGTAGTTCATAATTTGCATGATAAGTTATCGGTTGTCCAACTAGAATTGTTTAGATAAACCTACTTTGATAAATATCTGGATATGTCGCCTCTTTTGTTTCAAGGGCGCGTTGTGCTAATTTTTTGATGAGGGAGGTGCATTGTGATGAGAGAATGTGATACATTTTTTGACAAATGGTGTACGTCTTTGTTTTGGATTGGGTGAGTTTGCAATTGCTACTAGATTAAAATGCAAGGGTAATACAAACATCATAGTGTTATCAGATGGAGATAGACTGTTGAAGAGGTACTTTAAAGGGATACCACTGTCACATGGGAAAAAATGAATCATTGTTTTAAGAATACAAAATTCAAAAAGAATGTTGATGCTGTTAAAATGACAGTCTTTTATTTTATAAACACGTTCCTCTTTTGTGTTTGAAAAAGTAAAATACTTGATATGTCTTATTTTGATCTGGTTGAGGGTGGAGATTTCAATTCTTATTTATGGGGAGTTGATGTATTTCAATCGATATATGTAATTTTTCTGATAAGTTGAAGTCAATGCCAAAATTTTATAGGCAAGAAAGATTTTTGTTGGCATTACAAACTTGATTTTATGAATGTTGTGAGGTGTTCAATGGTTGGTTTGCTTTTCTTAATGGTTCTCAAGTTCCCCGTACATTGAATTGGACTATTGATAGACAAGTAACTCATGAGAGTGTTTGTTTGCGGATATACTGCTTACATGTTGGTCAGGAATTGTCTTTTATTTTTTTGTTGTTGTAATTTTGCATTTTTTTTCATTTTTAATCTTACTTACTTATATTTTATTATGTTTACAATTGAGGAGCATTTTCCCAAGTAATAATGAGAAGCACATATTAGAGTTAGAAGATTTTATGTTTGAAAGTTTGTCCTATGGGTACATAGTTTCAACAATTCAGTGATGATTTTTTTTGCACACAAGCGCCAATGGCAGACATTGGTCAGAGTAGTGGTTATGATGCTGTCCCTAACAATGTTAAGCTGAAGAATGAGATCAGTGATTTTTAAAAGCATGTTAATTTGAAATTTGATGAGGTTCTTCAAGCTTTGAAATATCTCCATAATAAATTTGAGGTAATTTTTTTAATCAATCATAGTATTTTTGTGTTACAAACATACATATACTTGAACACGATGAGTTCGATCAAATCTTGGGTGTTTAGATAGTCCATAATTCATGAATTTAAGTCTTATTTGGAAAGAAGCACAGTGCATGCCAGTGAGAATGCTTCCTTGTTTGTTATATTACAACCTTAATGCATTTTTTGATGTATTTTAGGTGACAGAAAAGGATGAATCTGCACACTTAAAAAAAGAGCATACAAATTTGGGCAGAGATAGTCATGAGAATGTTTCAGAGAGTGTCCTTACTGTGTATGAATTTACATGTGTGGTGAGAAAAATACTACAAGCAAGTCTATTGGTGAGAGTAGTAAGAATATTAATGTTAATGATGGTAGCTTCAAGTTTGAGTTTGTGTTTGTGTTTGTTTCTATGCGCGAGTCTGATATTACTGCTATTACACAAAATTATTATAAAAGGAAAGAAGAAAGTGCCAAAGAATCTTTTACTAACATAAAGTTGAATTTTGATTCTTTATTAGATGATGATATTTTGTGAATTTAAGTGAGACAGATATAACAACAATAACTCAAGCTTTTGTTCCTCTGGGTATCGATGCTAATAGATTTTAAAATGATCAAGTTGGTGGGGATGCTGGTGTTGAACATCAAACTACTGGCATTGCTATTGAGGGAAATAAAAATGTGAGGTATGGTGAATCTGTAGAAGAAGTTGTTGTTGAGGGGGTTGAGCATTTTAGCCATAGTGACTCCTCTGTTGGCTATTAAATTTGGTTTGACTCCTGAAACTTTGAGGGAACCTTATTCAGTGTATACTCCCGTAAGTGAGTCTATCATTGCCCGAAAAGTGTATCGGAGTTATCCTGTTTTTGTGTTGCATAAAGTTTTCCCCGATGATCTTGTAGAGCTTGAGATGTATGACTTTGAGGTTATTCTTGGGATGGATTGGTTGTATGCCTCATATGCCTAAGTTTATTGTAGAACTAGGCAAGTTAAATTCCAAGTTCGTAATGAGCCTATATTGGAATGGAAGGGTAGTGATTCCATGGTTAGGGGTCGGTTTATTTTCTACCTTAATGCTCGGATAATGATTTGCAAGGGGTGCATATATCATATTGTAAGGGTTAGAGATGTGGAGGGTGAGTCACCAACGCTGGAATTGGTTCCGGTGGTTAATGAATTTCCCGATGTGTTTCTCAAAGATTTGCCCGACATCCCTCCCGATAGAGAAGTGGATTTTGGCATAGATCTCCTTCCGGATACTCAACCTATTTCCATCCCTCCTTACCGAATGGCTCTGACTGAGCTAAAAGAGTTGAAGGATCAGTTGAAAAATTTGTTAGAGAAGGGTTATATTAGGCCAAGTATTTCACCTTAGGGTGTTCTCGTGTTGTTTGTGAGGAAGAATGATAGTTCGCTCTAAATTTGTATTGATTATCGTCAGTTGAATAAGGTGACCATCAAGAATAGGTACCCATTGCCCTAAATTGATGACTTATTTGATCAACTCCAAGGGGCTACTCATTTCTCTAAAATAGATCTTTGTTCGGGTTGTCATCAGTTGAAGGTAAGGGAATGTGATATTTCAAAGACGGCCTTTCGGACTCGTTGTTGTCATTTTCAGTTTGTGGTGATGTTATTTTGTGTAACCAATGCTTCGTCGATGTTTATGGATCTCATGAATCGGGTATTTAAGTCATTCCTTGATAGTTTTGTGGTGGTGTTCATTGATGACATCCTGATTTACTCTCAAAGTGAGCGGGAGCATAGGGATCACTTGAGGTTAGTGCTTCAAACCTTGAGGGAGAACCAATTGTTTGCCAAGTTTAGCAAGTATGAGTTTTGGTTGGGAGAAATTGCATTCCTTGGTCACGTGGTGTCCGGTGATGGTATTAAGGTTGATCCTAAGTAGACGGAAGCGGTGAAGGATTGGCCTAAATCGTTGACCCCTTTGGGTATTCGAAGTTTCCTTAGGTTGGCCAGTTATTATTGGAGGTTTGTTGAGGTATGTTCTTCCGTTGCATCTCCGTTGACTAAGTTGACCCAGAAAAAGGCTAAGTTTGTGTGGTCAAGTGAGTGTGAGAAGAGTTTTTAGACTTCAAAGGATCAACTCACATTGGCTCCTGTTTTGACCTCGTCTAATGGGTTAAATGGGTTTGTGGTGTATTGTGATGCTTTGCGGATTGGGTTGGGATGTGTGCTTATGCAACATGGTAAGGTGATAGCTTATGCGTCTCAGCAATTGAAGGTGCATGAGCAAAACTATCCGACCCATGACCTTGAGTTGCCGGCGATGGTGTTTGCTTTAAAGATTTGGAGATATTACTTGTATGGGGCTCACGTTGATGTTTTCACTGATCATAAAAGTTTGCAACATGTGTTCACACAAAGGGATCTTAACTTGAGGCAAAAGAGATGGTTGGAACTTCTAAAGGATTATGACATGAGTGTCCTTTACTATCCCGGCAAGGCAAACGTCGTGGCGAATTCCCTTAGTAGGCTATCTATGGGAAGTGTGTCACATGTGTATAAAGGGAAAAAAGAGATAGTAAGGGACGTGCATCATTTGGCTAGATTAGGTGTTAGGTTGGCCGACTCGAAAGAGGGCGGTATTCTTGTTCGAAGCGAATCTGAGTCTTCGATAGTGGTTGATATTAAGTCAAAGCAAGATCTAAACCCTTCCTTGGTTGAGTTAAAAAAGTTGGTTGCCGGGGGAAAAATTGAGGTTTTATCCCAAGGGGGAGATGGTGTGCTACGGTATCAAAATCGATTATGCGTTCCAAATGACGATGGCTTAAGAGAGGTCATTATGCGTGAAGCTTAATTTTCCCAATATTCTATTCATCTGGGATCTACTAAGATGCATTGGGACTTGAGAGAGATATATTGGTGGCATGGCATGAAGAAGGACATAGCCAAGTTTGTGTCGAAATGTCTGAATTGTCAACAAGTGAAGGTTGAACATCAAAGGCTCAGTGGTTTGGTCCAAGATATCGAGATTCCTACTTAGAAGTGGGAAGATGTGATTATGGATTTTGTGGTTTGGTTACCTCGGACTCATAAACAGTTTGACTCAATATGGGTGGTTATTGACCGAATAATTAAGTTGGCTCACTTTTTACCGGTTAAGACTACCTATAGTGTCGAAGAGTATGCTAAAATATATGTCTGGGAGTTGGTAAGATTACATGGTATACTGAGATCAATCATATCAGATCGTGGTACACAATTTACTTCTCACTTTTGGAGCTCATTTCAAAGGGGACTTGGTACTAAGATCAAATTAAGCACGACGTTCCATCCCCAAACCGATGGACAACCCGAGAGGACAATTCAAACCTTGGAGGATATGTTAAGGGCTTATGTGTTGGAGTTCAAAGGAAATTGGGATGATCATCTATCGCTTATCGAGTTTTCCTACAACAACAGCTTCCATGCTAACATCGGTATGGCTCCGTTTGAAGCTTTGTATGGTAGGAGGTGTAGATCCCCGATGGGGTGGTTTAAAATAGGTGAGGCGACGTTGTTAGGCCCCGACTTGGTTGTTAAAGATATAGAGAAGGTGAAGTTAATTAGGGATAGGTTGAGGATGGCTCAAAGTCGCCAAAAGTCCTATTCGGATGTTAGAAAAAGAGACCTCGAATTTCATGTGGGTGATTGGGTTTATGTGAAGGTATCC
>JBCEWC010012354.1:0-15918 GCA_038996855.1 Solanum aculeatissimum
AGATATTACGAGAATTAATAATCAAAGAATCCTAAAATATTCAGTAAGAGAAAAATATATTTTAAAAATTAAGGAGTGGTAAAATATATAATAAAAAAAAATATTTTGAGGAGAGGATAAAGAATCCTAAAATATATAGCAAGAAAAAAATATTTTTTTAAGTGTATTTACATGCATTTATTCATTTTAGAGTAAAAATTCATCAATATATTTTTATCGTTAGAGATTATATTATCTTATTTAGTTTTGCTATCCTATTGTCATAGTTTTAACAAAACTTAAATGATAAAATCAATATTTTTTCATTGTAAAATAATGATTAGTGGACAAACGTGCAACACACTTTTCTGGAGACTAGTTAATATAAATGTTATAAATACATCCTATTTGATATTATTCTTGTACACTCTGATCAAATATTTAAAATTTTATTTAGGTTTTAAGGGCGACAAATTGCGTATTTAAATGGTGGGAGTTTTGGACAAATTGATATGACTGCAAGTGTGCGAACGACGTCGTACTAGTGACTACGTCTTTCTAAACAAAAACCCTGCTGAACTCCCTCCTAAAACCCTAACTACAATGGCGGATTGTGAGTCGAAATCAGAACACAGAAAAATGAAAAAGATGAAGACGAAGAAACGAAAGCAACATAGCAGCCACAAAGAAGAAGAAGGCTGTAACAGACCATCAAAATCCCATCGCACTGAACAGCTTGCTAATGAAGTTGAAGAACCTATAATTGTTCCGGAAAGTGAAGAAGCAATTAAGTTACAGGATAATTCCCCATGGAGAAATCTACAATTGATTTTGTCCCTTCAGAATAACTCTATCCCTCTTCCAGAGTCAGTGCTAATACTTCACTGTTCTGCTAGCTATATTTTGCTCATAGATAAATTCGGTTTCGTTTCTGTTTTGGAGTTTTTTTTTGCTTTCTTTGCAAGTTTTCGGAGAATTAATTTTGTTATTAGCTGGAAGAGTTGTTTATGATAGTTTTATTTTGTCTTCTAAGCAAGTACTCTCAATCCAAGTTAGTTGGGGTCGGCTATATGAATAATCACTATTGATGAGGATTAATCATAAGTTGACTAGTTTTATGCGGTCTGTCAACAAAACAATGTTTGGACGAGAATGGAAAACAACTCTTTAGAGAAAAACAGACCATTTAAGCTGGCAACTGGTTCAAACTTTTGAAAAAAGAGTTCCTCCAAATGCTTTTGCAGAATCTGTTTTTCAACTAACTGTCCTGTTTTCTAACTTTGGGTTGAAAAGCAGTTTTTGCAACTAAAAACTGTTTTTTGGGCAAAGATTCTTCTTAGACCTTAACCAAGAGATACCTGTTGTTTTCATGTCGAAATTCAGTGTTCTCACATTTGATTATTGTGAATTGATGATTTTCTTCTAATAAACTAATTCTAGTGCAGAAAATTGAAGCTGGTATATAATTATGTGAAATCAAGAAAAGAAAGGGCTGGTGAAATTATGGAGGAAATTCAGACAGTATGCTTTTCGAGGGTGATAGTTTTCTTTAATAATTGGGTTCAGAGGATACTGGTTTCTTCTGAAAAGAAAATTAGGGTGGAAGGAGACAAGCATGTGATGGAAATTGCAGGGTCATATTTAGATTGCAGATGTTGGGTGATTTTCAAGTTTTGCTTGGAGGAATCAAAAAAGATAGGTGTTTCATTACACTTCTTAAGGGACTTGTTACGGGTTATCCAATATATTTCAAGGGATGCATTGATACATCTGGGTGATAAGTCAACGGTTAGTGAAGAATTGGAGTTACATAGCATTGCGCTTGATTGTATATCCTTGGTATTCTCATCTCATGGGGGGATTTCTAATGAAAATCCAGACTTATGGATATCATTGATTAGTGTGGTGCTTCAATTTGTCCAAAAGGTTCTCAATGATAAGCTTGATGGAACGAAGGCGGGTAGTTTTGCCAAGCAGTTATCTTGTTACTTGCTTGAGCCATTTGTTAAGTTTCTAAAGGTCCATCCAACTCGTAAAAATGGTTTCCGCGAGTTTATAGATAAGCTTTTTGAAGATTTGATGATTTTGTGGGATACACTAGATGTTCATGGCTGTGAAAGCAATCCAGAATGGAAAAAAAATCTATTGGTGTTGATAGAAGAAGTTCTGTCGCAGGCATTATTCCATCCAACTCATATTGATGGATTTTTAGGCCTCCAAAGTACATCCAAGTATCGGCATTCTGATGATAAAAGATCAAAAGAGGAGAAAACTTTCATAAAAAGTTACCATAGACACTTATTTGATAAATTGGGGAAGATTATAACTGGGAAGAATGCATCAGCACTCAGTGGTGCTGGAGAGCTGCTTCGCCTGTTCATTAATTGTATTTATATGAAAAATGGGGTAGTCGGTGCAGAAGCATTTAGGCACCAGGACGGTAATTCTACTGCCATTTCCAAGAACTCGTCCAACAGTTCTGCGATTTCAACAAGTCCTTATTATGGTCTGGATGCAGAAGCACGAAAATCGGTTTTTGATTTTTTTGTAGAGATTATGGAGCTTTTCTTGTCAGAGATTTATACTCACTCACAAGCCAATCTGGATGCAGGATTTCTGTATTTCGGTGTTAGCACATTAAGATCTATCAATAAGTTGCTTGCAACATGTGTACAGGAAAAAGTGTATATACAAACTGAAGATACCTCAGAAGGGGCTTGCTTTAATTTTTTGAAGTTAATTTATGATGCGATCATGTCACTTACTACCGAGATGAATCGGTTACTACAATCATTTGGATCTTCAGAAGAACGAATACCAGGGCAATTGTTGATTCTAGCGGCCAAGGAAATTTTTCTTGCTATGTGTTATTTAGTGGATATTGAATACGAGGTTGTTGGGGATGGTCTAGGAAAACTATGGGGTTCGATACTTGCTCTTACCGTCAGTAGTCACACTCTGATGAATGCTTCAGATCAGCATTTGTTGACTTCAGAGGTACTTAAGCTTGGATGCAGACTGCTTCACCTGTACAGTGAACTTCGACAGGTTTGTGGGTTTTCTCTGATTAGTTTGCTGACAGTTACTTTGAATTGTGGAGTGCTAACTTAATTTTTTTAGAAAGGTATGACACCCTTACATAATACCTTAGCTTCAGGAACTGCTATCCACCTTCTTCTGCATACTTTGTGCTAGTGATAATGCGTGAGCTAACTTCTAATTTTCGTGCTTTACTATTGTTAATTTTTTGGGGGATTGAACCATTTGCATGAGCTAACTTTTAATTTCACGCTTTACTATTGTTAATTTTTTGGGGGATTGAACCATTTTATGGTCCTTTTTTATCCTGAACTTTATAGGTCAACATTGCCATATTCACACTAAGCAAAGCTGTTAGAGAAGTATTATCATCATTCAGAAGCAACGAAGCATTCAGGTCTTCCTTTCTCTGTCATTCATTTGCTAATTCTCTGAGCATGTTATTGTGCTCTCCAGAATTCAGACTTTCCATCAGAAATGCTGTCAAGTCCATTCCTGAGGGCCAAGCAAGTGGATGCATCCGACAATTGATTGTAGATGTTGCGGAGTCTCTGGAATGGATAAAATCCGAATACCAGTTGCCTGCTGAGGGTGATTTTGCAGAACCTTTCAGTAGTTGTGATACACTTTGCTTTGATCTAAAAGCAAAGCTTTTGGGGAAAAGTTTGACTGAACTGTATACCCTTATTCTCGATTCAATGACTATTACTACTGGTAATAGCAACCTCGTTGCTCTTACCGTGAAAGATTTGATGGCTGTTATCCGCCCTGGTTTGAGTAGTCTGGTCTCACAAGATCCAGACATTCTCAATGTGTTCTTTACTCTGGTAATGGGCAGAGCATTCAGTAAGGCAGCTGCGTCGAGGAATGACATCCTCTCAGTATGCTGGATTGCAGTCTTTTTCTTTCGTTTATATATGTCTTGCAGAAGCTTGCAAAGACAAGCCATCAGCCTGATGCCCCCAAATGCATCAAGGAAGATGTCAAGAGCTCTTACTGATTCTTTTTCTGCTTATTCTGCGAAGGACTGGTTGGAGAGGACTGGTTGGGAAGACGAAAGTTATTTTTCTTGGGTTGTCCAACCTTCAGCTCCTCTTCCTGCTGTTATACATATTATTGCTGAGTTTTGTCATCAGGACACTGATATACATTGCTGTCCCCTTATTTATGTATTGAGTGGCATGGCTCTTCAAAGACTTGTTGATTTGAATAGGCAAATCAAGTCCATTGATTACTTGCTTCAGAGGAATAATTATCTACTCCAGGCGAGGTTAGATAATGATGCTGGTCTGTTATCATACTCCAAGGATACTAAAAAGTGGAAAAAACGTGTCTCAATTCTGAGGAAAGAGGCAGCAGACCTCGTGGAATTCACGATGAGATATCTCTCATTAGTGACTGAAGATAGGATATCTAAGTCCCCAGTTGACCAATTAAGAAGTAAGGATACATATCTCAATCATCTGTATCAAACCGAGCTATGGGATCTTTGTACTGGCTCTATAAATGAGAAGCTGTTGCCATCTGCTTTGTGGTGGATTATTTGTCAAAATGTTGATATCTGGTGTCCTCATGCTTCTAGAAAAGACTTGAAAAAGTTTCTTTTAGCTTTAATTCAGAACTCCCTTCCTCGGTTAAGCACGAACATGAGTGAGCTCAGGAATTATGTAGAGAAATCTGGCTATGTGACAGGGGTCAACCGACATTTGGTTTCAATGGAACTTCTGAGCAACACCATTCTGTATGAACAAAGAGTAAGTTCTTGGGTAGCTTCTACAGCACATACATTTAGCACTGTTTTAACTTACTAATTACCATCAATTCTTTATGAATCACATGTCACAACTTTAGGAAGGAACCTTTGATGAATCCATGTCAAAGTTACTTATTAGTCCCTCAATTAAGAAAATCTCAGCCAAAGAATGACATGACAAGGAAAAAGGTTATGCTCGTTGGTTCAACTACAGATTTCATGGGTTTACTTGAACATTTTGATACATAAACTGAAGTAAAATTTTATCTGCTTAAGACCCATAGAAACATTTTCATGTGTGAAATCTATCCTGACATGCAAATGGGACATGTGTAGCAGTTAATGCCTGCTATTGAGTCCTCTTGAGGCAGCTTTTTATATTCAATTAAGAATTACCTATCGATTTCAAGGACTGTGATGGTTGCAGGTAGATCACATAAAGCTGTTTTGCATTAGGGATTGCATTAGCATCCCAGAGTTGTTGGGTACTTTGGGCCCTTTTCAAGTCCAGGTGTTTTATATTGGATAATCCTATTCCACTTACCTCTTGCTAGTTTATCATTTTGTTTATTGTGCTATCAGGTTGCCTTATTGAGTTCTATTAGAAGTGGTAGTTTCTTGTGGTGTTCTAACTGTATCTTATGATAGCCCATTTGCAGGCACATGCCATCCATATTTTGTCAAATCTTGAAGAAGTCTGTGTCATCAATATTTTCATATGTTGGAGAAGTTGATCTAAATAGTACACCTGATTGGGAGAATGCTATGCATGTACTTGAAAAGTCATCGACAACATTTTTCAGAAGTAATCATCCACAGGATAATGACTCCTTATTGATAGAGCCAATCCATCATTTACTAAGTGACATACCTGCTCAACCTTGTGAAAAGGAACTAAGTCCTTTTAACACAGAAATCACCAAATGCCGGGAATTTCTCGACCTTTTGAGCTGGATACCGAAAGGACATCTTAGTTCAAAATCGTTTTCACTTTATGTGACTAGCATTCTCAATATCGACAGGTAGTAGCATTCCTTCACCCTTTTTTTTGTTACCGTCAGATGTTAAATGCCTGTAGCATAGCTGTTGGAAAGCTTTTATATATTGATTTGACAACTTCAAGTTAGTAATTCAAACTTAAAATGTTGGTTTGCTAAAAAGGCTTGAATATTTCAGGCATGTAGTTGGCTACCTGTTTGATCAGCATGGGTCACTAGCTTTATACAACCATTATGAGCTCTTGAGGTTACTTGTGACCTGCCGGAGAACCTTTAAAAATCTATTAGTGGAATCATGCGAAGGGAAGAAAGGTCATCAGTCCTTGCTAGCTAGCTTGTTGTCAGAGAGCTTTCCTGTTATTTGGCTTCTGAAGTCATTGTTTGCAATGGCTGGTTTTCTGAGTATATTTTCTCAAAAGACTTCTTCTCAATTGCGACATATGGTTTTCTCATTGATGGATCACACATCTTGCATCCTTTTGACTCTGTTTACATATCAATTTAAAGCTATTTTTGCTTCGATTGCTGGGAAGTCTTATGGAGGAGCTATCATTACTGCTGATGGCCACAAAGAGACTCTGCTGAAAGAAAATGGTCGGTGTTTAGATGTCTCTGATAATGATGATGCATGGAGAAGTGTTTCATCTGTAGCTGGCACCTTAACGGAACATGCAAAGGACTTGCTGCACAACCTAAATGTAGCATTTGTTAACAGAAAAGTAGGTAATCTAGCTGGGCGTCAGGAAATGGATAAAGTCTCACCTGTAGTCTCCTGCTTTCAGGGCCTTTTATGTGGTCTAGCTTCTGTGCTGGATAGTTTGGATATTAAAAGTACCAGTACTCTTTTAGAATCAACAAGCTGCAACATCAAAATGAAACCTTGTATAGAGACATGTGCAGACTTGTTAAACTCTGTTTTGCTTTTGTTTTTCCTTGAGGGAGATCAATGCGCTCAAGGTTTGTCTAGTACCAACACTTCTATTGAGACAGAATGTTGCAATGAACTGTTGGCAATAGGAACTTATCAATCTGGAGACCCCGCTAATGAGGTTAATAATGTGAATAAGGAAGAACACTATTCTGGCTCCGCTGGTTCCTTACCGTCCAATGACATTAAGAACGACTCGCAAAAGTTTGGAGATATTGAGTCTCCTTTGGCCAATGTGGACTTTGAGCAACAATATTTGAGAAAATCTTTATTGCAAGGACTTTTCGAAGGAGAAAATGTTGAAGCAGCATTTTGTCTGAAGCAGATTTTTGGTGCTTCTTCAGCTATTCTAAAATTTTTGTTGCATACCAAGTCTACCTCCTTGCCGAAGAATCTTCTTCCCACACTAATCCGTGTCTCTCAAGTCTTGCTTTCTGAGTTTGCCAACCATAGTGGGTCGCTTGAACAATTCTCTTTTATTTGGTTAGATGGTGTTGTGAAATTCATTGGAGAGCTGGGAAAAATATTTCCGCTGCTTAATCCTTTGTCTTCTAGAGATTTATTTGTCAAGCAAATAGAATTGCATTTGGGGGCCATGGGGAAGTGCATATCTTTACAGGGGAAAGAAGCTACTCTAGCATCACGAGAGATAGAATCAAGTACCAAGATGCTAAATGGTCTTCCAGAACATGACCTATCCAACTCCCATTGGCTAAACCACTTGGATGAGTTAAAATCCAGATTAAGGATGTCATTTGTGAATTTCGTCACCAGAGCTTCTGAATTGCATTTATTGTCTGCTATTCAGGCTATTGAGAGAGCATTAGTTGGTGTGCAGGAGCACTGCATTATTAACTATGAAGTAACTTCTGGAAGTTCACATGGAGCAAAGGTTTCTGCTAGTGTTGCTGCAGGCATTGATTGCTTGGATCTGGTTCTTGAATCTGTGTCAGGTACTATTTTATATCCAAGGTTTACTTCCAAATACTAAGAGAAAAATGCAAGACAGGTACCATATCTTTTACGTCAAAGATCTTTTTCTTTCATTTGAACCCCACAAATAGCATATTGCTTCCAAATACTAAGAGAAAATGCAAGACAGGTACCATATCTTTTACGTCAAAGATCTTTTTCTTTCATTTGAACCCCACAAATAGCATATTATAGGTATTACATAATTTGGTCTGGATTTTTAAAATAAGAGAGTAATTACAATCTTTGGATTGCTAGAAAGATCAAGAAATGATGTATTTATCTTCGAAAACCTTGCGAAGGATAAGAAAATACTGGTTCTTGTTGATGTGAAATTAGCTGAATAGCTCTAACAATCAGATGCTCATTATGCTATTACTAATGGTTTGGATGTGAAAAATAAAAATCTTAATGGTTTGAATGGATATGTTTAAATAGTAGCAGGTCTGTTCAAATAGTTTTTAATTCCTCCAGTTGTTGCATTAACATGAAATATGAAAGCTATGATTTGGACAGATAAGTAAGTTAAGTCATAAATCTCAAGAGGAGCATGTTAATCGGAGTGGAGAAAATAACATCGTCTCCCTGAAAAAGGGGGGACTTTTGATTTATTTTGTCCATGATTTCTCCCTTTTTCTCAAAGAATCTTTTAACTGGGTGGTGTTTACTTTTAAGAACTCAAAATTTATCAAAAGGGACAATAATTGCCTTGGCTTTGCTTATGGCATGCTTCATATTAAGTTGCAAAAAATCCTGATGCTGTTGCCCTATACTTAAGTTTGTTAATTTCTGCATAACTTGCGGTTTCGTGTGTGTTTTTATCTTTTTTTAACAGGTCGTAAGAAGCTGGCTGTGGTCAAAAGGCATATCCAGAACTTAGTATCATCTCTACTTAATGTGGTCATGCACTTGCAAGGCCCCAAGATATTTTTCAGAAATCTTGAGTTCAGGAAAGATTTTTCTGAACCCGACCCTGGCTCTGTCTGTCTTATGTGTATTTCAGTACTGACAAAAATTTCTGCCAAACACATTTTCTTCCAATTGGAAGCGTGCCATATTGCGCAGATATTGCATATGCCTGCTGCAATATTTCAGAGTGTTTTCCAGCTTTCGATAGAAGGCTCGACTTTCGGAGAAACTGAGGTTCCTGGAAGTGAAAGAAGTGCTGTGGATAGAGAATTTTGCATAAAGCTATATGGTGCATGCTGTCGAATGCTGTGTACTGTTCTAAAGCATCACAGAAGGTTTGCTACTTCCTTTGTTCTTCTTTCCCTCAAACTACAAATATTTGTGGCCTTTCTCCGTATGTTGTTCATTATGGCAATTTTTGATGACACCTAGGGTACTTTTGTATGGATACATTTTACCCTCCCCAGACCCCACTTGTGGGATTCCACTGGGTATGTTGTTGTTTTAAGTTCTAATTTATTATCTTGGTTTTCATTCTAATGTGTAGTGAGACACGGCGCTGCATCGCGCTTCTGGAAGATTCAGTTGGCAAGCTTCTTAATTGTTTGGAGATGGTATGCACTAGTCCAGTTGGAGGAGATTATTTTGGATGGGAAGTGCAAGGAGGAGTAAAGTGCGCCAGTTTTCTTCGAAGGGTGTATGAAGAGGTAAGGTTGCTTCTACGTTATACTCTGTCCTCAATAATGGAACTTCCAATTACTCAAGCTTTGGGTTAACATGATCCAAATACTAGCTGCCTGCATCATGTTTAGTTGCCTTTTTCCTCTTCCGAAAAAATGGGAGTAAAAGGCAAATGGATTTTGGGTTTTACAGGTTGCTTCTGGATACTTATGTGTAGGCTCAACAGCCTTTATGATTCGAAATTCATAGCTCTGACAAAAGTCGAATATACTATAAACAGCGCTCTACCTGGATGTACTTACCTTGAGCTTCATTCTTATTTTTGGATTTGTCATCAATCAGTTCTGAAGTGGTTGTTCCCATTCATTACTAACTTGGTAGTTGGTACTGCATGTTCTTTTTTATTCCTTTACTAGCTTGGTATTTGGTATTGAGTCATTAATATAAGTTCCATCAGTTATCAAAAGAAAAGTTCTGAGATTGTTGAAACTAGAAAATATAAGAGGCATATTATTGGTCCACTCTTTTGATTTAAAGATAATTTGACAACATTGGTTTCTTGTCTCGTTACATAGTTAGAAGGGTTCTGGTGCAAGTTTCAATTTTGGGACATTAATGCATTCACTGTTTGTCCATTCACATATATCCTTTAGATTCCTTTCTTATGTCTTTCATAGAATGACTGTTCCCCTTTCGATATTGCAGATTAGGCAGCACAAAGATGTCTACGGTGACAATTGTTTTCAATTCTTATCTTGCTACATATGGGTTTACTGTGGATATGGTCGGGTTAGAAATGGAATCATCC
This sequence comes from Solanum aculeatissimum, assembly GCA_038996855.1. Lineage (NCBI taxonomy): Eukaryota > Viridiplantae > Streptophyta > Magnoliopsida > Solanales > Solanaceae > Solanum > Solanum aculeatissimum. The sequence continues at coordinate 10,068 of JBCEWC010012354.1, forward strand.
GGTAATTTTTTGTTGGATTCACTTTTGATTTCATGTCAGAGGCACAATGTGATTTGTATTTTTGATTCCTGTTCTCCAATGTTAATCACTATTTTTTTCTAACTCCGAAGGGAAATCAATGAAGCTTTAAGACCTGGTGTCTATGCTTTAATAGATGCTTGTTCAGCAGATGATCTTCAACGTCTTCACACAGTATTTGGAGGTGAGCAATCTCAACCTGTTCTGAAGTTTGAAAGAATAAGCTATTAGTTGCCTCACTATTTTAATCTTTTTATTTTTGTAGAGGGACCCTGCAGAAATACCCTTGCTACTTTGCAACATGATTACAAGATCCATTTCCAGTATGGAGGAAAAGTGTGAATGTCATTATAACTACTTTTGTTGGCAAAGTCTCTTTGTGGAGGTCTCGTATCACTACTGCTTTTGCAGGCAAGTCTTCATTGTGAAGGAAAAAGATAAAGACTTGCAGAGTAATATTGCCGATGAAGCAACCTTGACATTGCATATTGCTCACAGTGTTGAAAGCTTGCAATGTTGGTGTTTATCTGCAGCCCATTTTAACAACAATCAGAAATGTCTCTCTTGATCTGTTCAAGACCTAAGGTTGAAGGCTAATCAAAGAATACAAAATTTGACATTGGTTCCTTGGGGACATGCTTGTGCTCTGCTGCTAAAATGTTGTAGCAAACTGTAAATGCACACCCTTCATCAAAAGCCGAGACTCAATTCTGTACAAAAGAAATGTTGCTGAGCTCGAGCCCTGGGAGTTCCTGTGTACTGGTATGAGTAGAAGTATGACATCTCTGTTTGATTATGTGTTGATTCAAGGATACCCAAAATTTGTTACTATGCGTTAAGGAAATGAGTTTTGATCAAACATTTTCTTATTTCTCCCTTCTTTTATGAAACAAGAAAAAATAAAGCCTTGCAATGGATTGTGCTGTGTGCGCTGTTATTCCTAGCTTTCATCGTTGTCTTTGTTGTTATTTGATGGTATATTTCCCCTGGGTCGTGGTAGAAAGCCAACTAGAAATTTTTTTGGTTCGATACTCATTGCTGTAGCGTTCTCGTCCCGTTGTTATTTGCCCATAAAATTGTAGAAAGGTTTTGGGACAAAAAGGATTAGTAATAGAACAGTAAAACCTAAGGTCGAAGTCAAACATAAAAACTTGCTACTGAGCCTTTTGCTGTCATTGTTATCATCGAATGTGCTATGTACATCACATAATTAGAATCACTTGCATTTATAAACCAAAAATGTTGCTTTGTAAAGATGTTCTGTATGAGTTATGATCAACCAGCTGTGATAACATTTGGATTCATATTCATGGATGAAGATATTAATCGATTGCATCACAAAATATTGTGCAGTAGATATGATTGCTCCTCTCTTAACTACAGATCTCAGGTTTGATCTCTGAGTATGAAAAAGTCTTTGATAGGAAGTGTTTTTCTTCGAATGGGTCCCTACGCGGTGCAAATTCAAAATAGCTAGGCTCCCATGTGGGTATTAGATATTATGTGAAAAATCAAAAAACAAATTAGGCAATGGGGATATCCTATCCAGTGCCAATGGTTTGCTCAAGGGGTAATAGGCCTTTTCATAACCACAAAATTTAATAGGCCTATTCAATAAGAAGATTTTGTCAATGTGGACTTTCGACAATGTTAAAAGTCATTCGACCATGAAACTTTTAACGTTGTCGAAAGTCCACATTGACAAAATCTTCTTACGAGATTGTACACACTTGTATTCAAAGTCAAACGAGTATATAATTTTTTTACCAAAAAAGATACCATAAAAAGAAACAACACAAAATGTACTTCCAGCTAATTGTATTTCAAATTTATGTACCACAATTAATTTGTATTTCAAAGAAATCATTAATATATCCATAAACTAAAATATTTTTTAAATTCAAATTTATATCAAAAAAATAATTGAGAAAGCAAATTCTATATCAATGAAGATTTAAACAAAACAAACATACAAAATTCGATTGTAATTCAAATTATATCCAGAAACTAACTTTCAATTGATTTCACAACATATTAAATTTGAAATAAAAACATTCAAAATTTTGAAGTTAAAAACAATTTGAATTCAAAATAAAAATGATTTGAATGAATACTTAATTGATTTTTGCATGAATTCAAATTCTAAATATCGATCTCTTTTTTTTTTAGCCACAAATTACTCAATCAAATTGTCATCTACAATGTAGAATTGAAACTTATTAATGGAAAAAGATGAGGGAATAACTGAAAAATATTCTCTCCTAATTTGTAATCTAAGTAATTGAAAATTTTCAGGAAAGAATTACTATATTTGAAAAGTTCTCTCCCATGATTTAAATACCATATTTGAAAGATTCTCTCTCATGATTTTCTTTAATTATTTATTTATTAATTATATGTATTAATTCAAAAATAAAGAATATATAAATCATGTGGATGACAACTCAAAATATAGTTATTTTCAATAAATATTGAAAGTGTAGCTAGGGAGTCCTATTAAATGCTAAAATGTAGCTATTTTGATAATTTTTCCTTTGAAAAATTAGTTATCGTATGAGAATTCTGCCAGCGTCGTTAGCTTTGTAATATTGAATTTGATCTAGTAGGACCTTTGGTTTGGGTCTCGAGGTCTTCTTTTGATTTTGAATTTTTAAGCGTAAAGTTGAATTTTAGGCCTAAAGGGGTCTAGAAGGGCTAATTCTATCATAATATTTTTTTTTGAAAAATTCAACAATTTCATCTAGTCTAGAATATTGAATTTAGTGGGGTAGCATATTTATTTTATTTTTATAGGGTTTTGAATGAATTTCAAGAGTCCATTCGGAGACTTAGAAAAAAATAGGAAATTTTAGCAAATTACACCACTTATGTTTTTATATTCTCAAAAAATCCCACCCGTTTAAAAAAATTACATAAATCCCTTATTTTGATTTTTATCTGATCCAATTGTGATACATGTCTCTTCGTTTTCTTTTCCATCTGACACATCAATTAAAGCTATATGGGTCTATTCTCCCGCCATCAATTTCATATGTATATTTTTTGGGAATTGATCTTATTAATTGTCAATTCTAGGGAATGACTACTCAGTAATTAAAAAAATTTACTTTTGGACCCTTCATATGAACACATCTTTTATCCGCTTTTCTTCACCATTGTTCTTCATTTTTCAATGTTTAGTTTGTTGATTTTTTTTCTTCATCTTATTCTTTCTGAAAAACATCTGAACAACAATAAATCTTTGATTTTTTACTTTTTAGATTAGAGTGAAATCATTGAAAAACTGAAGAAGTTAAAGAGGAGGAAGAAGATGTTAAAGAAGATGATGAAGAAGAAACAGAGGCGAAATTGAAGAAGACGAAGAGGAGGAAGAAGATGACGAAGAAGAACAAACAAAGGTGGATTTTTTTCGGATATTGTCAATTCTTTTCTCCTTTCAAGATTTCAATTTCTTTCTATTTTTGAAATCTTTTGTGGGTCCTTTGTTCAACTCTATTTTTGTAAAATTGTAACAAGTGGTTCAAGGAAAATGTTTCCTTGAATTATTTGTTTAGTGAACTATTGTTTTATTGTTGATTCTATCATAGATCATACAAGTTTTTACTAGCTTAGATATATTTCCTCTCGATTTTTGTTCAAAAACATACTATGTAATGCCAGATTTTAGATATCTAAACCTTTGATCTCGTTGGGGGATCAAGAATACAATTTTTAGTGTATCATTCTTCATGATTTATTGATTTTCTTGTATGTCTTATTGTATCAAGTATTATTGCGTATCTCATTATATTTTGTTGTATTTACTGTAACTTCTTTATACATATCATATTGTATCATGTATATCGAACAATCATTGCATTGCTCATAAACTTGTATAACTCATGTATCATTTTGCATGATTCATTACTGTAACATTAATGTAGCTTCTTTATAGCATGCATACAATACATGATACATTATCATGTATACCAATGATCATTGTGTTGTTTATACATTTGTACAAATTTTATATATTATTCTTCATGATTTGTTGAGTTTATTGTTTGACTCATTGTACCATGTATCACTATATCGTTAAGTACTGTGTATGTCTAGTGATCACCACATTGCTCATACTTTTCTACAACCCATGTATCATTCTGCATGATTCATTTTAACTCACTGTATAACTTAGTGTATCATGTATAAATATATCATTCTGTATAAATCATTGTATAACTATAAAATTATTGCAAGCTCTTGCAGTGGTTGAATCAAGATGTGGTGATTAACTAAGGTATCAAATACTCCAAAAAATTAGGTGGTGATACTCCAAAATTCAAATTCCACATATACGCTTAATATTCTCAAATTCAATGTTATGAATGTAGTTTTTGAAAAAAAATGAAATTACCGACTTATTTCCTTCCATAAATTATGCAAATTAATGTCAATTAATCTATTTCCCATAAAAAAAAATAGCAGTTTCCTTTCAGAAAATAATTTCCAAATTTTAATAAAAAATCAAGGTAATTAATTAATAGCAATCAACTTATTTTCCATAAAAAAATAGATTCCTTTTAGAAAATCACTACCAAAATTTGAATTCAATTTTCTACTGATCAGACAATTATACTACCAAAAATCAGGTGGTGATACTCTGAAATTCAAATTTCATATATACGATCAATACTCCCAAATTCAATTTTATGACTTATTGTAGCATGTATCACTATATCGTTAAGTATCGTGTATATCCAGTTATCACTGCATTGCTCATACTTTTCTACAACTCATGTATCATTCTGCATGATTCATTTAACTCACTGTATAATTTATTATATTCATGTATCACTATATCGTTAAGTACCGTGTATATGTAGTGATCACTGCATTGCTCATACTTTTCTACAACACATGTATCATTCTGCATGATTCATTTTAACTCACTGTATAACTTAGTGTATCATGTATAAATATATCATTTTGTATGAATCATTATATAACTGTAAAATTATTACAAGTCATTGTAGTGGTTGAATCAAGATATGATGATTAATCGAGGTATCAAATACTCCCAAAAATCAGGTGGTGATACTTCGAAATTCAAATTTCATATATACGCTCAATATTCCCAAATTCAATTTTATGGTTGTAGTTTTTAAAAAAAATTTGGAATTATCGACTTATTTTCTTCCATAAATTAAGCTAATTAATGTCAATTAATCCATTTTCCATAAAAAAAAAAGTAATAGTTTTCTTTAGAAAACAATTTCCAAAATTTGAATAAAAAATCAAGGTAATTAATAGCAATCAACTTATTTCCCATAAAAAAAAGTAACAGATTCCTTTTAGAAAACCACTACAAAAATCTGTAAGTAACAAATTCCTTTTAAAAAATCACTACCAAAATTTGAATTTAATTTTCTACTGCTTAGACGACAATACTCCCAAAAATCAGGTGGTCACACTCTGAAATTCAAATTTCATATATATGATCAATACTTCCAAATTCAATTTGATGACATATTATACCATGTATCACTATATCGTTAAGTATCGTGTATACCAGTGATCACTGCATTACTCATACTTTTCTACAACTCAAGTACCATTTTGCATGGTTCATTTAACTCACTTTATAACTTATTGTATTATGTATAAATATATCATTCTGTATGAATCATTATATAACCGTAACATTATTGCAACCTATGAATGTTGAACATGATACAAGAAAATCTAAAAATTTGTAACTTGTAATGAAACTTGATTTAAAAAAATTGATAAGAAAAATCAAACTTGATACAAGAAAATTAGAAGTATAAAGTTGAACATGATACAAGCAAATCTG
>JBCEWC010012355.1:0-15918 GCA_038996855.1 Solanum aculeatissimum
CCAATATGGGATTTCTCCCTAGATGGGATGACTTGTTTGTTTCCCCTTGTTGAAGGGTGATTAGGGACCTACCTGGCTAGTATGGATCCAAGTAGTAACTCACTCGGGTCTCCTCCCGTGTCAGTTAAGGTCACATCCCCGCTATAATATGATCTTAGGTTACATTTCATGCATCATGGCATGGCATATTGTTATAATATATTCCTCTTGGCTATGTGCATTCCTTTCCTACCACTTTTCCTCTTTTCATTTCATTTGGTCATACTATATTGTCATATGCATTGCATGCTCGCATACTTAGTATATATTTTTGTCCTAACCCATACTTTCATCTACATGTTCTAACTATGTAGGGACCGGCAACGACTTCTATCTTCCGGCGGACAACGAGTGACATCTTTGGAGTTACTAGCTTGTGGTGAGCCCTTTTGTTCAAGGGCAATAGCCACCTTCTATCTTCCTTGTATTAGTTATTTTCTTGTTCTATGTATTGAAGGTGAGCCCCAAACTATGTCGAGGCCCCGCGCTTTCTATGTAGAGGCTATGTTGGACACACTAAACTCTTGTACGTTGAATTATGTTCTATTGGGATATTATGACTGTTAGAATTTGTTATGGAAATGATATTTATTTTATGCTTATGATTATGCTTATGGGTTGTGAATGTTGGGAATGTGCTTATGTGGAAAGTCCCCTAACCTGGTATGCCCCCATAGCTTGAGTCTAACTTACCCGCCCCTTAGAAATACTTGCTATGTGCTATGTGATTCATGCTCATCCCATTCCCAGCAACATCCCCATAGCTTGAGTCCAAAGCCCCATTTCCCCTAGATTTATGTGTTTATGTTTCCGCGCTTCCGAACTGATGACTTGTGTAATGATGCTATGATGGCTTGATCGAGGACTTCCGGGTTCTCCTTTGCCATGTCACATCTAGGCCCCCTATCCGAGTCGTTACGGGGTCCCATAAGGTGACATACATGCAAGTATCCAAAATGGAATGGGTCTCATAAGGAATACTAAAGAACTCTCTCTCTGGAATAGGATGGTCCGGTAAGGAAGAGGTTATCCCAAGGCTCTACATGATGGTTTGTATGTTCTCAACTGTTAATCATGATTGTATATCTTCATGTACTTATATAATGGTATTCATGCATTATAACGATTTCATGGTTGACTCTCCTTATTTAACATTCTTTTTTATCATGTTTTATCTTCTAACACTTCAAGTGCAGGTTTCATTATGTTTATCTTATCTTATGCCCGCATACTTAGTTCATTCAAATGTACTAATGCATACTTTATGTCTGCATTGTATCATAATGCAAGAGTAGGTGATCCCATTGTCCATCCTCGTGGCTCGATCCAGATATTTCCATGATCTAGATTGGGTGAGTCCTCCAGCTTTGAGGACGGAACCTACTATCTTACTATATATTCAACCTCTATTTGTATTAGAGACAATCTTTCTTTATTATTCAGGGTGAGTCGGGGTCTGTCTGTTCCCCTTTCCTAGGTTATAGTCTAGAGGCATGTATTGGACATATGTATTTACTTCGGTTTCAGATTTTTATTCAATTGTTATGACCTATTCTATGTTGTGGCTCATGCTATGTTAAGCTTCCGCTTATGTATTTCTCATTGATTTACTTTGAATGCTTGATTGAATGCTAAGGGTTAGTTTGAGGCTCCTTCGGAGATCTCATTTACCGTGTTACGACTAAGCCCTAGGCTTGGATCGCAACAGTTAAATATGGCAGTTAGGTTACAACTTTTCAGAATCTTTCTTTATGAAAAAGACTTGTAACTTGGAGGCATGAACATAAAGTGCTACCAGGATATCCTTATGACAATTGGAAGAGGTAGATTTTTATTTCTGGATTTGTCGCTACAATCAATTGTTAAGGTTTTTCAATCATTTTTTTCATATTCATTTCAGTACTTCTCTAATACATCTTTTGTTAGATTATATTATATTTGTTTATATTCTCAGTACAGGAAAAATCTCCCTGAAATTCAGTAGTCGAAGTAGAAATTCTTTTTTATCTTATTCTCAAAGAGATATTTTCTTATCTTTCTAGGTTGAGAAATGTTTTTATATTATTGTGTAAATGATAAATTCTAATTTCTCAAGGATTGAATGATCATATTTTCTCCTTGCAGATTCTTTATCTATATTAAACATGTACCACACATGCAATTCATTTTTCATATAATTTTTTTTATTTATCATTAAGTTACATGCTCATCTACACATCTCTCAATAACTTTACCTATTGTGCTTCATCTTCATTCTACTTTCTACTATAATAGAAATGTGAGTATAAAGTGTGGTATCAACATGGCAACTTTTTGTCTTTAAAATTGCCTTTGATGGTTTTTTAGATAATTGACAATTGAATGCAAGGTGGCTTTACTCTAAATTTTAATAGACACGTATCACTCACCATTTCAGCCACCTATCTCATACCCATCAGCCACCACCGCCTCTTTTTGAACCCTTCTCTTCAAAAACAATTAAAGGGTATCCATTAATACATGTCCTATGCTCTATGAAACTAGCTGATGTAATATTTTTTATTATAATGAATTAAAGGGTATCCATTAGTTTTTCTAGTTTGATCTTTTATCTCCCTTCATTGCTTTGTTATTTGTTTAGTCTGTATTCATGATGTATTGTATTATTTTTAAATTTATATGCTTCTAATTTTATGGCAACAACAAATTAGTACATCTGCTGCTTCAATCAAGATTTGATAGAATTCATTTTGGTATAGTTGTTATGTAGAGATTTCATAAATTTGTATATTTCTATTAAAATTGCTATTTGATAGAATTCTTTTTTGTTCTCTGAATGCTAATTGGGGGACTCGCAGATTATCAGGAGAAGAAAGGAGAAATTGGGAAAGCCGTGAAATGCTTGGAAGCAATATGTCGAAGCCATGTTTCTTTCCTTCCTATTATCGAGATTAAAAAACACCTCCGCATTGCTACTCTCCTTCTCAAACACTCCAATAATGTCAACCATGCCAAATCCCACCTCGAACGCTCAGTAAGTCATGTGCTTAATAACAACAATTACGCTACTTTTGATTTCAAGATTAGAGCCACAAAAAATAATTATGAAGTTTATTTGTAAACAAACAGATAATTGTTTTTAATATTTATTGTGAAAGACTTTAATCAGGTTTTATTTTCTTTAATAATGAAATATAAATTATAATAAGAATACATATTGAAGTTCTTAATCAATATATAATATAGTCAAATCAAGTAATATATTGAATATCTGGTATAATGATTTACTTTTTAGATGATAATTTGAATATAGTAAATCACATCAATCACTTTAACTAAAAATCCCTTCCATAAGCAAAATTACTCATACATAATGACAATTCACAACAGTTTCATCCTTGATTCTATCATGTAATGTGTTGCATTTCTAAAGAAAATCCCAGAAGGCCTCTGCATCCTCAATCTCTTAGATAATGCCTTCTCTAGCGTAGCAGTTGAACTTCTTATCGGTGTAAGGATGTCATCGTTGTTAAAAGTGTAACAAGAATTTCTTCTAGCACAGTAATATTTTGGCATTTGCAACTAAACAAATTAAATAGTCCTAGGATTTTCCTACTTTTTCCCAGAGAACATAACATACTAGAAAACAATTACTTGTTTACGTGTTTTCAACTAAGCTTCATAATAAGCAACATCAATAAATAAATGAGGCAAACAAGATTTGTTGGGAAATAGAAGAGATTATAGACGATATCGGGCAGAGGTTTAGACCGATCCACTTGACTATCTTTTGTATCATCACGGCAGCGAGAAGTGTCTTTTGCCAAATGATTGAAAAGAATGGCTTTTGTTGGGGAAGGCTGCTACTCCTCATTAGGCTCATTACCTAAAGATTGCAGGTTCAAATTGTGTCCCTACTTAATCAGGAGAGCTACAACCAGATGAGAAAAGGTATTATCTTTTTTTCTTAACTGTACATTATATTTTTTTCAGCCATTAATTAATAGTCTTAGTTATATCTTCTACAAGAAATTGTATTATATTTCCTAATTTTCAAAATACTAGCCCATTACCTCGTGTAACAGAGCCTCTTAAATAATGATGAAGAGAAAGAAATAAATCTTTAGAGAAGTAAAAGGTGCAATTTCATAATGCATTCTTGCGGGCTCTATTGATTATCATAGATTTGTCTAACTTAGGCTTTGTGTTATTGTTCATTTATAATTTCTGATTGCACTGAACAAGATAACAAACATTCTAAGAATTTTTTAACTGTTTTTCAGAAAGTCTATTCTTAAGAGGATACCATCTTTAACCAGTCCTTTTACCAGAACACAACAAATGATAATGGAGTCTAAGCCGAGCTTACTATTTACCTTTCTCCCGCATAAGAGAAAAGTTTTGAAGACTATTATGTGAATACATATGCTGCAGAGGGCTAACACACAATGCTTGTGGGCATAGAAGGAATGTAGATCAAAAGTTGTCTTTTACTAATTAAAGATGATCATGAATATTAAATATTTCATCTACTGAAAGTAATCTAGGATGCATGTACATGTACTTGTGTTTTTTTCCTGAAAATTGTCTACGGATTCAGTTATACATTCAGCTAGGTACAGTGTGCAGTGCAATAATTTACTCTTACAAAACTATCAAAGCTAAATTGTCATACTCCAAAAAGTAGAAGGCATCCAAATTGTTGGAGGCACGGGCAACAATAATCTAGTTTTAGGAAAAAGACGTGATTTTGGTAAAGAAAAATAATTATCAACAACATATATTACCTTTTTTATCTTTACTGGCAAAGTTTTCTTGCTGAAAAACTTTTAACATTTAACTGGAAATTGGTGTATTTTTAGCTTTGATTTTAGGAGTGTACAAAAAAATCAACAAATTACTTCAAGTCAATCACTCGAATCAAATTGAGAAAAATATTTATTGTGATGTACTTTATAATTGGTTTGATTTGATTTAAACTAGAAAAAGTAAATGCAAATAAAATTGACATTACATGTATACAATTTTTGAAAATATTTATTGTGATGTATTTATAAATATCTATCAAAACTTTTAATAGTTTTTATCATTTTTCATATTTATTCAAGCTTGATAAGTTTTATAGCCCATAAATATAAAACTTATATATATAGTTTGAGATATGTCATCATTTAAATAGATTGTTATTCTGTTATAAGAATTTGTAAACCAAATTTTTTTAAAAATTATCTTTCTTATGGACAACTTTTGATAAAGTGATTCCCGAGAAGAATATGAGAAGCTTATTTGCTTGCTCAAGTATCTTTATTCATTATCCAGGTAACAATTGTCTCTTTAAGATTATTAGAACTATACAATTTTAGAAAATTATTAAAGATGCTTATTGGAAGCTTAAGCTCTTCCTTTCTTGAGTTTCATTTATTAACAATAATAAGATACTTGTAATTATATATACTAGACTCACCGCACGTGTGTTGCACATATTTATCAAATTATTGAATATGTATTACCGATTTAATGTTATCTTTATTTGTAGATAATTCAAATGGTTAGTTGTAACGTATAATTCAAAAATAAATTTTCAAATAGTATTTTCATATGCAAGACCAAGTGATTGGCCAAGCTATTTTTACAAATTAATATTTTAATTAATATTTTGGCCGCTTAATTATAATGATTCATGAAATACATTTCTCCTTTAAGTAGTACTATAATACTACACTCTAATTTTAAAAATCAATTCTACACCATAACAATTTTAGTATCCACTATGCATATAGATGTTCAGGTTGTGATTATTAGAGGTGTCACCTTATACTATCCATAGATGTTCAGGTTGTGATTATTAGAGGTGTCACCTTATGATGGTTAGAGGTGATGCCACTTCGATATGGGTTAGCGGGTCTTGTTGTAGGGCTGTCCAAACACCTGTAAATTTAAGTTTAATTTAGTTGAATGATTTAAGTTGAAAATATTATAGCAATTTCACTTGCAAGTAAGGGATTAGTCATTGGTTCTATAATAAATTAGTTCACTTAATTAATTTAAATTCGTTTATTGTACCGATTTAACGGTGTGGTATCTATTTTTGGTACTATCCTCGCGAGCGTTTTTTTTTATTAGAACGGGTTGTTGAGTTTTTCTAAATATCGGTAATACCTTCACGAGTTTGATTCACTATACTTTTGGATGTTGTAACCTATTAATTGTTTGCCGCTAAAAAAGAAAATCTTTTGCACGTTGTTCTTCAGCACCATCTTTAAGCCTAAGTTTTTTCTATTCAAGAGAGTAATTATCTTGAGGAGCACGTCCATAGTCGGGTTGTGTGAAATCGAGCTAGCCATGCCATTTTTTTTGGGTACAGAAGATAACATCCTAAAGAGTCCATGAAGTGTTAATAATTAGGTGTGAGTTTCAAATAAATTATACAAACACCCTCAATAATAGTATGGCATTTATTACAGTTTATGTATATGTAAGCAAGCAGAGAAACATCGAAGTAAAAAGTTATTCGGGATTGTTCATACAGAGTTTTGCGATTTCCGACTTACCATGATAACCATCTATTCCATTTTACCTTAAAGGAATAAATCATACTGGAGTAAGTTTGAAGATTTAACTGAGAATGTTAATCCATTATAGTTGAATTACTTTCGTCATCTATAATATTTCTTTAAATGTCTTTTGTTTCGAAAAGTAGTATTATGAGTGAATCTTTTAGGTGATTTTCATTTAGTACATTGGAGACATATCAGTTCTTTATCTTTGTTGAAAAATAGTTAATGTACTCATTATGAGTTGTAAGCTTAACAGGTAAGATGGAGTCATTCAATTTTTAAGGATCTGACAATAGAAGCGATTTACTTTGAATAAGAAAGACGCTCACATATTATGAATTCACACTTAATAGGTAATGAGATACAATCATTGATTAAGTAAGAAAAGGAACCCATTGCTTAGTTACACAATTGAGAAAGACATCAGTTTTTGGGCTTTAATTTTTATTTATTTATTTATTTTGGATTTAGATTGATTAGCCGATGGCTTTCTTGCCCCTCTTCCTTAGATCCTCACTTATTTTTCTTCTTTGACTATATTGGTACTTCATCTTCCATTTCTTATTTTCTGAGCAATTAGACTTTTTCGTGGATTTCAATTATTCATATCGATCATGATAAGGAAGTTCAATCGCATGTCTTTGCTCAATACCAACTTGCGATAGTTCTGACATTCTTCCTTCTATAAAATATGTAAATAATTTGGATATATTAGTATATAAAGTTGATTGTAAGGTAACCATTTGACTATTTCATTATGGCTTTAAAAGCTATAGTGTAAAATGTTATAAATGTAATTCATTCCTTTCTTGAGGTTGATTCTATGTACTCTTGCACGTTGCAACCTAGTAAATATATTTCCACTTCAAAAAGTACAACTCAGGCACATTGTTCACCATCAGACACTTCAAGCCGCAAATAGTATCTTGAAGTAAGGACAAGTAATAAAATCTTTAAAGTAAATCTATTTTCAGATCATGAATAAAAGGTTTTACATACCAGTTCTTTAAGTGTAGATGTTGGATGCATGTCTAATAGGAAACCACATCTGAGTTTGATTATTTTAAAGAGTGGAAATCAAGGGGTTGTGATTTTTTGATAATTGTTGGACGTTGGTATCTATTCACAAGGTAGGAGCTAGAATTGGCAACTCTTGCGAAGGAGTTTGTGACACAGGGTACTGGGCAACTGATTTTAATGGATGTCTTTCAGAAAGAGATGTATTTTTTGCACAATTAGGCTCCTTCATGGGATGAGATTATTCATATTGAACCTGATCAGAAGTTGAATTTCTTGTCTTTACATAATACTAACTTATGATAGTGGTGACATTCTTCCTTCTGTAATAAATTCAAACAACTTGATATGTTGGTGAAAGTTGATGGAATGTTTTGAGTATATAATTTAATTCTCCTTTTAACAACTAATACTCTCGTCAGATAATCATAGGAGTGTTTTGATATCTTGTTAATGAATAAACACCAATTTGATAGTTTTGTATCAATCACTATGTGTGTTATATCAGCATGATTAACTCAATTGTAATGTAATTATGAGAGTAGATATAATTTGTGCATAAATATGAGCGTTAAAAAATAGTTTGGAATGCACAATTCATAAACGTCTAGTTTTTTTTTTATAAATTTTGGGTCAGACCCATTTTATTGCTTTAGAAAAGTTGGGCCATGGCCCATTACAACCAAACCCGTCCAAACCCTTGCAAGACGGTTCAAGAATCGACCTTTATATAAAGAAAGGTGCAACCCTAAGTTTCCTAATGCTTGTTTCCCTCTTTCTCTCCTAACAATCCGCCGCTTCAATTGTGGGAACCAACTTGGCGCTTCCTCTTCCTTCACTTCTGGGTTTCCAATTATCTCCATCGTGCCTTTCAAAGCTTCTACAACTGTCAAAGGTATGTCCTTTTGTAAGTTGATTCTCTCTTTTTTTATCTTATGGATTCTGACCCAGGTGTCCTTTGTGTAGGTGTCATCTCCTGTAGAAACTCCTTTTTGCGAGGAGTCGAGACTCCTTCTTCATAACAGTCCATGTAAGATTTTATCCCTTTTCTCCTTGCTGTAAGACTCTCTTCAGATGACTGATTTCTCTTCCTCAGAAAGCCTTCTAGAGAAGATGACTTGGTCATTTGGCTTTTGACATGGGCTTGATGTAGATGCATGCTCCATCGACTGACCCGGTTATGACTCTTCTCATTTTGCTAGTTTTGAATCTCATTTTGGTGGCTGATTAACCTAGACATAGCTAGTATTTGCACAATTTATGTTGATATTTGGTGCTCTCTGTAAATATGCTTTGTGCAAACCTCACTGACCTTAGCTATGTTTCTGCCTGTTGATGTCATTGTCTCTTCTTCTTAATTCGTAGTGAAGGGACCTCATGTTTATCCATGTTTAATATTGTTTTTGCCAAGTTTGGAAGTTGAATGAATGTTGTGAATGTATGGTTTGCCTCACTATCGCATTCTAGATTAGCTAGGTAGTCAGCTAGGTTGTTAGCCTCTCTGACCACATGCTCAATCTGGACATTTCTATCTTGCATTAAGGCAAAGATTTCCTCAACTAGTTCAACAATTTCCCAAGGACTCTTCCAGGATTTCATAAGAATATTCTTCAGGGTCAAAGAATCTGTCTCTAAGATGACGTACTCCAAACCTTGGTTTAGACAGTAACTTAGGGCTTCCTTGATGGCCCTAGCTTCAACTACTGTATTTGTGCTTACCTCTATGTATCCTGCCTCCGCATAAATGAGATTCCCCTGATGATTTCTAACACATAACCCAAAAGAACTCTTCCCCGGATTGCCTCTACAAGCTTCGTTTGTGTTACATTTCACCCACGATGAGTGTGGTGCCCTCTATCTTACTATTTTTACCTCTAGACTTGGTTTGTACCTCTGTATCATCTCATAGCTTTCTGCCAATTCAAAAGGTACTCTTTTCCAGCTAGGGAAGACTGTTCTTATTAGTTGTTGTATGGTCTTCTGACAGTTATTCTGAAGAATCCAGAAAGGCATTGTTTTGCCATGTCTGACTACATTTCTCCTCTTCCACAACTCCTAAACTAGGATTGCTAGAATGGCATTCAAGTTAGGTTTGGCTCTTAGACTGTCCACATGTTTCCACCACTCCTTAATTGTGATATGTATGTGACCATCCAGTACTTGGAACCCTGCACAGGAAACAAACTGCCTCCATAGCCTTGTGGCTACAGGGGTTGTTAGAAATAGATGATTTAGGCTTTCTTCAGTGTCAGTGTCATAACAATAGCATTTTGACACCACTGGAATCCCTATTCTCCTTAGGATGTCATCAGTTGGAATCCTTCTCTTACAAACTCTCTACATGAAAAAAGAGATTTTGTACGGAAGTCCTTTCACCCATAATTGTCTAGTCCACTCTAAAGAGTTCTTCCTATGCCTCAGCAAATGATTAGCAGAGTTGACAGTAAACTTCCGTAAAGAGCATCCTATCCATCATGGTTTATCATTACATTCCCCAGTGTTGGGCTTAATATCACTAATAATATATGCAGACATCTCCCCAGTAACAGTGCCCTCAATTCCTTTCCAGCAACCCTCCTCTATAAAGTTTTGTACCTCCGCATCAGATTCTTCTATCTCTTCCTCGGTATAATATAGAGTACCCAATTTAGTCCAATTGTCATACCAGAAGATGGAATTGCTTTCTTTTAGTTTCCACCATATTTAAGGTTTCTGATTGCCAACATTTCCCTCCATATAGATGATGCTCCAGTATTCATCACCATCATAGGATGCAACTTCTTACAATATTTGTTCCACGAGTAATTACACCATATGGATCCTACTGATGTCTTAAAATTCCACCACAGTTTAGCCACTAGAGCCCTGTTAGTGTCCATCAAAGATCTGAATCCTAATCCACCCTCATCAGTAGGAAAACACATCTCATCCCATGTTATCCAGTGTTTCTTTTCCTCCATTGCAGAGTTTCCCCAGAAAAACTTAGCAAAGATTTGATGGAGTGTTGTGATGACACCTTTGGGTGGGGTCATGGCTGACAACATGTGGATTGGCATAGACTGTAGAATGTGGTTGATCAACATATACCTCCCACCAAAGGACAAGAATCTGTTTTGCCAAGCTAGGATTCTCCTTGATACCTTTTTGACAATCTCCTCAAAGTACAGTTTTCTAGTTCTCCCATAAAATACAGGACAACCGAGATAGGTAAATAGGAAGTCCCCTTGCCTGATGCCTGTTAATTTTCTCAATCTGATTGAAAAAATCAACGAGGTTTTTTCATGTAAGTAGAAAAAACTCTTGGACTTGTTAATCAGTTGGCCTGACACTTCCTCATACCTCCTTAAGATGTTTATCATCTTGAAAATTTATGCTCTATCCCCTGAGTAAAAAAGAATAGTGTCATCCGCATATGCTAGATGATTAACTTGGGGACTCCACTTAGGAAGCCCATAATCTATGAAATCCTTGTCCTCATTAAAACTGTTCAACCCCCTGGATAATACCTCAGTAACAATTATACAAGGTGGGAGACAAACGGTCTCCTTGTTTGAGGCCTCTGGTGGACTGAAATAGTCCATGGGCTTGTCCGTTAACTATCACAGAATGCCAATTATTGGACAATAATCTCCATACCATGTCAATTATAACTTCTGAAACCCCAAACTTTCGCAATACCTTTGTTAGGAAGATCCAGGAAACCCTGTCATAAGCCTTTGCCATATCTAGCTTCACTACTACATTGGTAAATTTGTTTCTCTTGTTAATATCCCTTATGATCTCCTGTGCTAGTAATACATTCTCAATAATGCTCCTACCCTTCACAAAACCAGATTGATTCTAAGAAATAATCTTTGGTAATCCCTTATGATCTCCTGTGCTAGTAATACATTCTCAATAATGCTCCTACCCTTCACAAAACCAGATTGATTCTGAGAAATAATCTTTGGTAACAGAGTAACCATTCTACCATGCACCACCCTAGATATGATTTTGTTAACAAAACAACTCAAACTTATGGGTCTTAGATCTGAGAATGACTTGGGCATTTCTTTCTTTGGAAGTAGAATAAGATTAGAATGTGTGACATACCTTGGCAGTTCTTGGCCACAAAAAATAACCCTTACCACATTAGTTACATCTGCAGCAACTACCTTCCAGTATTTCTGGTAGAAACAACCTGTAAACCTATCCGGACCTTCTGCACTATTACCACTGAGATCGAATACTGCTCCTTTCACCTCTGACTCATCAAGAAGTCTGCCTAACTCATTGTTGTTAGTTTTTGTGATCAAAATAGGGATATGCTCAAGAATTCACCATTCATGGCAAACATTGTCCTCCTTAAACTGATTCATATAGAACTCCACTGCCTTTCCCCCCTATCTACTCAGTCGTTTTAAGGACATCTCCTTGTTCATCTCTGATCTCATTTAACTGAAGTTTCTTCCTTCTTCTCTGTACATAAGAATGAAAGAATTTCGAGTTCCTATATCCCTACATGAACCAGTGCATCCCTGATTTTGCATCCAAAACTCTTCCTCCAATTTAAGGAATCTTCTAAGCTCAGCCTCCACCTTACTCAATTCCGCCCTGTTATCAGGCGAGGGATCCATTTCTAGCTGTGCTTCCTTGACCTGGATAATATCTTCTAGAGTGGCCTTTTTAATGAATATATTCCCATATAACTCCTTACTCCATGTTGAAAATGTCTGTTTCACTTTTTTCATTTTGGCATGTAGTTCCATAAATGGGCTCCCTTTGAAATCCACCCGCCAATGTTGTTCTACTATACCCTTGAAGTCCTTGTGATTTCTCCTGAAGTTTAGGAACCTAAAAGGCTTTTTGGTAGTCTCCTCTCCTGTCTTACACATAATATGCAGAGGGGCATGGTCCGAGCCTTGTCTAATCAGATGTTCAACCTCACGGTTTGGTACAGTCTCAGAGAATTCCCCATTCACAAAACTCTATCCAGTCTCTTGAACATGCACTTCTCATTAATACGCCCATTCCACCAAGTGTATGTGCTCCCCCTAAACTTAACTTCTGTAAGAGCACAATTATTAATACATTAAGTGCACTGTAAATATTTTTATCAAGGTCACATATCAGATGAAATTTATTTAAAGAAGTTCAATGGTGACTGGGAAAGTTTTTCTTAAAAAAAAGTGAATGGACGATGTTTAGATACTAATGAGAGAAGGCAAAAGTTGGAATGAAATTATCTAACGTTGGAACAACAAATTGAAAATCAAAGAAAATAAAGGAAGTAAAGAAGTTCGATGAATCTAAAACAAAAGATAAAGATGAGGCGATGCATATGCTGGAGATCAGATGAACAATTGTGATTGTACAAAAGGTGAGAACTGGCAACGCTTCACACAACAATTTGAAGCGCTAGAGTTTGTAGTATGCGGACACTTTAGGTAGGGTATTCTATTAATTTAAGAGTATTTTTAGTTGCTCAACTTTGAAGTTTAGGAGTTCATGTTTACTGTATATTGAGGTATGCAATAATTTGTTTCCTTTGCACCATCAAAATTAACACGCACAAAACTTAGAACCCATAGTGACTCTTATTTCTTCACCATGGAGATATAGAAAGATTTGTTTCTTTGATTTTAGTTTATCATCTCAAGCTTAAATCACACATAAATGACCTATCAAAAATGTTGAGAAAAATTATATCATGATAAATATAACAATTAAAATTTACAAAATAAATTAAAATATTCTTGATGTATAACAATAGCCAAGAAGAATCAAATAAAGCTTAAACATGAAAAATAATTAAATATAATATTATTGTATGTTAGAATAGGAATATGATGAATTCAATCAAATTGGCAGAGCAAGAGCAGTCAGAGGTCTGACAAACTTTATAGGGGTGAAGTTCACCGAGCAAGAGAAATTAGAGGTCATGTGTATGAGATATGAGAATGTACTGCAGATTATGATTTGATTTACTGGGTTGATGTCGCAGAAAAATTGTGAATGTAGAACAAATGGACACAAGTAAGAAAATAGAATAGATGATCGTGAAAGTCTGACTTGAAAAACCAGATACAAAAATTGAAATTATTGAGAATGAAAATTTGTAGCTAATGCACAAGTGTGGAACTAGAAGATGATGTCTTGCGAAGGAGTATTAAGAACTAAATTTAAACCTTGATGTTTCTAGAGAAGATGGAGATTGTGAATTTTCATCTGAAGTTTTGTGTTTGAAGAGGTTGTAATATATGCACATATGAACAGGGATGTTAGGAGATATGACTGAATATTTCTCATAGTTGTGAAGTACCTCTCTAAGCTAGGTAGCCTGAGCGTTGAAAAATAGTTTGGAACGCACAATTCGTGAACACCTAGTTTGATGAGTGCATTGTAAATGTTTTTATCAAGGTCACATTTCAGATGAAATTTATTTGAAGAAGTTCAATGGTGACTAAAAAAGTTTTTCTTAAAAAAATGTGAATGAATGATGTTTAGATACTAATGAGAGCAGGCAAAAGTTGGAATGAAATTATCTAATGTAGGAACGACAAATTGGAAAACAGTGAAAATAAAAGACGTAAAGAAATTTGATGAATCTAAGACAGAAGATAAAGATGAGGCGATACACCTGCTGGAGATTAGATGAAGGATTGTAATTGTACAAAAGGTGAGAACTTGCAACGCTTCACGCAACATTTGAAGCGCTAGAGTTTGTAGTGTGCCGACGTTTTAGATAGGGTATTCTATTAAGTTGAGGGTATTTTTGTAATTCAACTTTCAAGTTTAGAATTTCATGATTACTACATATTGAGGCATGCAATAATTATTTTTTGTGCACCATCAAAGTTAACACGCACAAAACTTAGAACCCATAATGACTCTTGTTTCTTCACTATGGAGATATAGAAAAAATTGTTTCTTTGATTTTAGTTTATCATCTCAAGCAGAAATCAAACGTAAATGACCTATGAAAAAAGTTGAGAAGAATTATATCATGACAAATGTAACAATTAAAATTTTAAAAATAAATTGAAATATTCTTGATGTATAACAGTAGCCAATAAGAATCAAATAAAGCTTAAACATGAAAATAATAAAATATAACATTATAGTATGTTTGAATAGGAATACGAAGTATTCAATTAAATTGATAGAGCAAGAGCAGTCAGAGGTTTGACTAACTTTGTAGGAGTGAAGTTCACAGGGGAAAGAGAAATTGGAGGTCATGTGTATGGGATATGAGAATGTACTGCGGGTTATGATTCTATTTACCGAGCTAATGTCGCAGAAAAATTGTGAATGTAGAACAAATGGACACAAGTAAGAAAGCAGAATAGATGATCGTGAAAGATATAGCTTGAAAAATCATATACGAAAATTGAAATTGTTGAGAATGAAAAATTTTAGCTAATGCACAAGTGTGTGTAAGTGTGGAATTAGAAGATGATGTCTTGCGAAGGAGTATTAAGAACTAAATTTAGACCTTGACGTTTCCATAGAAGATGGAGATTGTGAATTTTCATCTGGAGTTTTGTGTTTGAAGTGGTTGTAATGTATGAACATATGAACAGGAATGCTAGGAAATATGACTGGGTGTTTCCCATAGTTGTGAAGTACCTCCCCAAGCCAGGTAATCTGCGCAGTTGCTATTGCTTTAGAATATCTCTAGTTCTCTTGTAATGTGAGAGGGAATTGGCTATTAATATTTGCAATGTCTTCTTATAATGTCATAAAAGTTCCATACTAATCAATCCCTTATGGTGTAAAGTGGTAATAACTTTATTCCCTTCAAAGAATTGTGATTAGATAAAAAGAATTGAAAAAAAATTTAATTAGGTGAAGTATTTATTGTTTATTGTCATTCTCTTCAAGACAAAATCCATGTGCAATGAGGCACAAACCTTTGTGCTCTAAGTGAAGAGCAGCAAAGTTGCAGCTTGACTCTTCACAATGCAGTGATATTGAAAACAATAGATAGTCCTTACAACTCATTAATGGTGGTCAATTCTTGTGTGTGTTTTGGGAGAGAAGAAACTATTAACGGGAAAAAATTGTACCAGAGAAAACAGAGGAGAAACACGCTTTATGAAAAAAATTTGCACCTAAAGGAAAAATAATTGGGCAATATAGAAGAAGGGTGAATAACACACCAAAGGAGTACGTTTGGATATTGTTAGGATTGAAACTCGGGAAAAGTCGAATTTAGCCAAATAATATTATGATGACAATAACAAATACGATAGTGAGTTGATAATGATAAAAGTAAAGCAAATAAAGAAGACACAAATTTAACGTGGTTCGGTCAATGTGACCTACGTCCACAAGCGGAGAGGAG